>JAQIXJ010002590.1:0-15309 GCA_034700185.1 Phthiracarus laevigatus | reverse complement strand
TTAAGGTTAAAAATTTTTCTGGAGTTAAGGTTAAGAGTTAAGCAAAATTCTTAACTTTTGACTTTTGTGCATCACTAATAAATGTTCCACATATACGTGCTTTAGTATAATAACTGAAAGGTTGTCCGTTAAACGGCAATATTTGTATCACATCAGTTGAATTCGCATAATCATTGTTGTGGTGAAATGTTATTGTAGTGTTTTCTTTAAAATGCACACATAAATTATTCATTATAGTCACAAAATTTTGTTTTATTCTATATTATTGCTTTTTATTATTAAAGTAATTTTAATTAATTAATAGTAGAATATTAATTTTGAAAACTTATCTGCACTTTGAAAACTTATATGCACTTTCAAAATTTTAAATAAAGGACAGAGAGAAAAGCATTTTAAGGATCATAGAATTGTTTGTATTGCTACAGTAACTGTACCATGTTTTTCCTTTTCAGCAATGTTTGTAATTTGTTTTTAATTATAATACTTCATTAAATAATCATTTAAAAAAATAATCAATATTTAATAATTATTTTTTCAATAAGTACAAAGGTATTGTTATGATGCGTGAAAAGTTGATTATATATTATATACAAACAAAGTCAAAAACATTATACTTTTGGTAATTTTTCCTAATATTTTCTCTCCCTTACTATCAGGGTGAGGATCTGGACCCTATTTTGGTGGCGATACTGAGTTCGAGTACAGGTGTTATTTATCATTTTGAATTCCAAATTGATTTAGTTATAATTTAGCAACGATTTTGAAAGTTTATGCAGTAATATAAAATATCGGACAAATAGAATAAGAACCTATGAAATGATTAAAAAGTCAAATTCTTGTAATTTGCGTAAAAAACAAGACTTACTTTGAAAGCAACAAATCTGGTAAATACAAATTGGTTTCCACATGAAAATCCAATTAAATTCTTCGAACTGCTCACTCTTTCTATTAGTGCTAATAACTAAATACAAAACAATTATTTGTGGAACAGTTATGTTCTTTTTGTTATAATTTATAATAATTAATTTTACTATTATTATAATGAAGATACAATATTACCTTGAATTTGATTTGAACATTACCAGTTCGAAAAAATAAAGAATATGCTTTATAAGCTAATTTACATGACAATTTTCCAGAATCATTAACACTAAATGTTATATAAAACGCTAACATTAGCCATACAAAAAACCCTATGGCCAGCGTTACCATTAAAACGTAAATGAATTTATCAATTTCGGTAAACAACACAAAGTGATAATATATTAATTCCAATACAAATACTGTATACGTTGCAACGAAAATGATTTTTCTCCAAAATAGGTTATAATCAAATATAAGTCTCAAAACAACGTTATGTTCACAAATTGTATTAATCAATTTGTTTCTTTTTAAAAAAGAATTTGATTGTCCATAAAATGATGAATTAACTGAACCGATACGTATTTTGCAGTAAAAAATTACAGTAAAGTAGTATATAAATGTCTGTGTGAATATCATTGCGGGAAAAATATAAGTCAGAAATGTGAACACACCTTCCAGAGCGCCATACATTAAAATATCGTACTGATCATAGTTTTTTATTAAAAGAAAAATTAAAGCTGAAAGGAATAGTAAAATAGATGGATAATAAGTCTTGGTTATAAGAAAGTGTATTATTTTAGTTGGCCAAAAAAATTTCGTATATAGATTATCATTCAAGCCAAGAGTTGTAATTGGCTTCAATCCACGAAGAACTTGAATTATTATGATCCAGTTATCACAACGTCTATGACTGTTGTTCAGCAATATTAGGAAAGACAATGCAAGTAATAAACAGATAAGCGAAATCAAATACCTAAAGATAATTAATCCCTTTAAATGACGTGTAAGGTCTAGGAAATATATTGAGTGTATTCCAAATTTGAAGAAAATTAAATAGGTTAAATATCGTAAAATATTTAACAACAACCATAAACGAATTAAATAAAAATTATAGTAATTATTGACATAATCAACTGCCAGATCATTTCCAAACGCTACTAAATTAATTCTATATAATTGTTTGATAGGCTTTGATATGTTTGTACTTGTCATTACTTTTTTATAAGTAATTTGCCTCCATTTATTTGAAGCCATAGTACTGTGATTAATTTAATTTCTTTATTTAACCATTCCATTGTATTGTTTTACTTGAAAGAATCACTAAGCAACTATAATTATTTACTTTTATTGCGCATTAATAGAGAGTCGAAATAATAGCATTTATAACAAATAAAAATAAAGCTATAAATAGCATTAATAAATGACCAAAATAGTACTTAAAAATAGCATTAACATTTTTTTAAAAGTAACTTAAAGTTAAAGATTAATGACTTTTTATTTATATTAACAGTTTTCACTATCTTCATTAGATTATTTTATAATGAAAAAACAAAATTTTAGGAAAAATAAGTTATTAGTAAATTTTGGCGGTATTGAAACAGACATGCACTTAGTGAGCAACTTTTTCAACGGTAAACGAGTGTCTAGAGTTTAGCGAAAGAGTTGTAAATTAAGTTGAAACGTTAAAATGAGTGTGCTATATCCCATTTTGCAAAAATGTTGCTCACTAAGTGCATGTCTATATTAAAACAAGAACGACACATTCAAAGAGAGCTCACTTTTTCATAGGTTAAGATTTACTTATGTAAAAACTTAATAGTTAAATCAAGTGAAAAAAGTCAAAATTCCTTAATTAATTTAAAGAAATCGGGAAATCTACTTAATTAATATAAGACTGCGAACGTACAGATGGACAGACGGACAGACGGACATGGTCAAATGCATAAGCTCTCCTTTTTCTAAATAAAGTGAGCTAAAAAATTTTTTGGGTACGTGTTGCTAAAAACCAATCAGATTTCTCGGTTATTGGGAAAATATCAATTATAGATTATATAGTATTTATCAATAAAAATAGCAAATAATAGCATTAATAAGTGGAGATAAATCGACTCCATATTATGTGATTCGTGCAAATTTTACTATGATTTGCTTATAATATAGGAAATAAAAATGCAACAAATGATATTATTTTGTCTCTCTTTCACATTAAATATGTGTTATAATTAACTAGATCTTTTATTACTTAGAATACTCATCAGATTTTTAAAGTGATTGAATAATTAAAAATGCATAAGATATATAATAATTAACAGCAGGGTTGAAAAAAGAAAATAAACAATTAAATGTATTTTTAATGTTTTTTGTCCGATGGTAGAAAAATTGTCGTTTAAATCGGACTTTGAGAAGGTCGAAAAGGACAAAAAAAACAGTTGTAAATGTGCAAAACAAGGCTAAAATTGACAAAATTTGATTAAAAATTAAAATAAAAATATTCCGCTATTTGCTGCATAATTGGGGATTTTTATTACTCAAAATGGTCAAAAATCTAATAAATTGTCAAAATTCGCTTTAATTTTGAGTAGCATATGACGCAATTTGATTTAAAAAGGGATTTTCATTTTAAAAATTGGTAAAATTCCTATCAAAACTGCAAAACTGAGGTTAATATTATAGTGCATATGCACTTTTTCTAAAATTTTTATAGCAAAACCAGATATAGTGACCCCATCGATCTTGATTTAATTTTATTTATAAATTAAAAAGTTCGTCTTTAATTGTATTTTTCGGATTAGATCACAAATATGTATTTTACTAAAAGGTTATCCGTTAAACGGCAAAATTTATATCACTTCATTCGAATTGTCCGAATCATTATTTCGCTGAAATGTTAATGTAGCGTTTTCTTTAGTACACTGTCTTATAAACTAGTGATGATGAGGCTCGGGTTCTAGAGGCCTGGGCTGGAACCTAAGCCTCCATTTAAGAACCTGAACCTCGAGCCTTAAATAAAATTATAGCCTTGTCCGAACCTGAGGCTATTACCTGGAGCCTGTGCCCGAGCCTACGAGCCTACCAATATATATTGAATCACAGAAGAGTAATAAAAAAATGTTTACTATAATATCGAGTGACATTTTTTAGTATAATGAGGTATATTTGATTATCATTGTAATTTTTATTTCGCAAATAATTATAAAAATTCAAGTTTTACTAAATTGAGGGAAATTAAATTGTAAAATATTCGTTAGAAATGTTATTATTGTTTATTTTAAGTTAGAGCCTCTCTAAATAGGCTCCAGGCTCTCGTAAGCATAACCTGGGTCTCGAACCTTAGGATCAGGCTCCAAAAAGTAAGACCCTCGAACCTGAGCTTCTCCCAAAATTAAGAACCTGAGCCCGGCTCCAAGCCTGAGGTTCAGACTCAGGTTCAGGCTTCAGAGGCTCTCAGGCTCTAAACCATTATCACTAGTTTATTGACATGATTAGTATTAGGTTTTACACAGTAAATTAAGCTATGTATTCATTTGATCATTCATTTTTGGTGGAATATTTGTTAATTTTATTTTTGGATTTTGTGACAATTAGAATTTATTAACGAAAATTAAAGAAATAAATTTATTATTAGTAATTGAACGTAAAATCCACAATATTTAAAGAATAATTTTTAATTATTGATATATAAGCAAAGATTTTCATTT
This sequence comes from Phthiracarus laevigatus, assembly GCA_034700185.1. Taxonomy (NCBI): domain Eukaryota; kingdom Metazoa; phylum Arthropoda; class Arachnida; order Sarcoptiformes; family Phthiracaridae; genus Phthiracarus; species Phthiracarus laevigatus. The sequence continues at coordinate 10,747 of JAQIXJ010002590.1, read as the reverse complement.
TCTATATAGTATTTTAACTAAATTTTATGCCGACAAAAAAAATTATTAAATACATTTTTGTTGTTATTTGTTATTTCGTGGTAAAAATAGTATGATTAATCCACTTGACGTAACTTGAAACTCTGATAAAGATGATATCCGGCTTCACAGTCAATTGATTTGTTTTGTCGTTTATATAATGAACTAAACACTCCTATGATCACTGCGCTCCGTTCGTCATACTGAATAACCGGACCGGCAGAATCACCCTTTCAATTAGATACAAAAAAATATACACTATTTGCATATCCTATTAATTATTATCTATTAATTTGGTAAAATTTGCATTACATATAGGGCTAAAAGCTGTATATAAGCTTATAATTAGTAGAAGAAAGCTGATTAATAAAATTAATATTCGATGCTAACTTACACGACATCCGATAGGATCATCGACACTGCATTGAAAAAAATATATTGCCATTTCTATCCATTCGATCCATTGTTGTATGAATCATTGTAATTTCTGCAGCTTGTAATCGATCGCGATTTGAAACTTTCTCATCCAATAGACCCCATCCGGACAATATTGCTTTCTCTTCGTCTATGTTGTACATATCCTCTTCCAGCAAACACACGGCATTTGTTTTGTAGTGATAAGTTGTATTCGTAAACTCTATCGGTTTATTCAATTGAATTAACGCATTATCATCGAAATATCGATATTTTGGGTGACAGATGTAATATTTGGATTTATACGCATTTTCTTAAATTATTGGAAACGGTTTTACTCCCAAGAATATTTTAACTTCAGAATAATTGGTGCTAACAATTTTATAAATATTGGGTGCGCTGTATTATTCCATATTTTTGTTAGCGTTTTATAGTTATAATAATAATACACAATTTAACAAAATTTTAGTAATTTTTTAAACTTCAATGTGATTAATTTTATATTTAAAGAGAACAGTATATGGATTTGAGTTGTCTGTGTATTTTTAATTGCATTAATATATTTTTGGACGATGTATTTTTATAAATAAACAAGAACGACACATTCATAGAGAGCTCACTTTTTCATAGGTTAATGTAGACTTATGTTAAAAATATATTAGATTTTTAGCCAAGACGGTGAATCTCGGATACCCATTATAAATATATAAAATCGGTGAAATCCTTTTATTAATATAAGACTGAGAACATACGGAAGAACAGACGGACGCACAGACGGACGCACAGACGGACGGACAGACAGACATTGTCATATCCAAATGCTTGCCTTTTTTTAAAAAAAAAAAGTGAGGTAAAAAATATGTATTATTGATAGCTGACCACTAAATACCATCTCAGTGGTCACAATGGTTGACATGGAGGTAAGGTGTACTCAATTGATACGGGAGTATTTCAATCAACAAAACTAACTATTAAACTATTTAAAAAGCGTTTTAAAAAAAATTTATCGGTCGCTATGAATGAATTATTTTATCAGTGGTCACAATTATAGTGCACCAAATGGATACGGAAGATAGTTTAATTTGGATCGAAATCACTATTAACATATAAAAAATTTGTGTAAATAATGATTGGTTTATTTAAACTACAGGAGTAAAAAACTTGAAATAATCAAGCTAACTTATAAAAGTTTTATTTTATTAAGTATTAAAGCCAAAGAAATATTATTATACAGCTTAAATTAAAAACCATTGTGCTTTATGATAAGAGAAGTATGACTCATACACTTGGACGTATACGGAACATTTTTCGTGCAAATATCGAATCAATTTGTGTGTTACCGTTGGTTGTAACACCATTGTTCATCAAATCGAAACCATAATTTCCCATTTTTATGATAAAATATTTGTTAGTGTCACTTAGCAAGTCAATATTGAAATCTCCAACGATTATCATTTTTTCGTTAATATTTTTTCTAATACTTTCTTCGATATAACTTAAAAGATCAAACTTTGTTGTTAATACTGAACTGTATAATAAAATAATGACCACTTCAGTGATACAAAAAGCCATCAAGTTGCAAAATCTCTTTCCATTTTGGTACTTCTCATGTATAGAATTTTACAGTTAACTTTAGAGTAAACTGCACAACCATATGCCTTTCTTTCTTTTTTAGAAGTTAATTGAGATATTAGATTAAATCTATCAAATTCAATTACTTCATCAGATATTAACCATGTCTCTACAAAAAGCATAACGTCCGCTGCGACGTAATTGTTGTCGCATTGAATATTCTTGAAGTTCTTCATTAATGATTGTACATTGTGGTAGATAAATTTAATTCCTACGCTGTTACAGTCGCATAAATAATTTAATGAAAAATTAACATGAGCTTCAGTTTTTAATCTTTTAACTTCGACATCAACCTCCCTTTCTCCGTCTGTTTTTCTTGGTTGAAAAAAATTACCATTAATATAGAGTCTTTTGAGACAACAGGCTCTACTAAACGCAACATAAACTTGAGAAAGAAATAGTTTCTTGTCTTTAGATGAGATATGGACAACAACTTCATCATAGCTTTGTCCTTTAGCTTTATTTATTGTCATCGCTTCACATGACACAACTGGAAACTGAGTTCTTCTCACTCGTACATTTTGCCTAAACTTTGGATTGTTCATAGGAATATCGCGTGTTATTCTATATATTGGTGTCCAGTTCGATGGATATCCGCTTCGTTTTAGCGCAAATTTATGTTTTTGCCTTGTTTTGAACCCAACATTTAGATCATTAAACTCAAACCATAATTTATATGGTTTGCTATCAAACGATTCAATTTTTCGCAGCACACCATTTGCGCCATTAACTAAACCATCTTTATTATTGATATTTAATGTTATCATGTATTTTCCACCTTCTTTTAATAATATCTTCTTTGCCAAACCATATGTTTCTGTTCGTTTCTTCATTTCAATTATTTTCAAAGATTTCTGTTTAACTTCAGTACTTACGTCACTTTCAGCTATGTCTTCCGCTCTTGATTCAAACCCAACATCAATATTCTTGTTAATAGATGTCATATTGTAAAAATCGACATCGATATTTGTTCTAAGCAAATTGATTGTATTATGAAACGGCTGGTTCTTCATTCCATTTATTTCGCGAGATTTAAATAAAGTAATGTCGTATTTAGAACAGTTACCTGTCGCCAAGTTATTGAGTGCAGAAGCAAAAACCTTATCGTCCTTTTGACGCATAATTTCTGTTAATTTATAAGCTTTAAAGTTTAGCCATTATTGATTTTCAAAAAGTGAACTATACTTATTTTTAGAGTTTGTTTTAAATACGAAAAAATCCTGAACAGGTCTTAACTGAAAAAAATCGCCAAAACAAATTACTGATAAACCACCAAACACTTTAGTCGTACCAAAAATATCTTACAAGCGTAGATTTACAAATTGTGTTATTTCCATAATCGAAATTTCATCAATAATAATAAGTTTTAAATCAATAAAGTTAGATTAAAGTGTATTTCGTCTATCATGAGATAAATAGCTATATTCATGGTTTTGATTAAAAATTTCGAAAGCTGAATTTGTAGTGACTCTACTAAAGTTAAATGCAGCTTTTCATGTTAGTGCACATAATAAGATTGTAAGAGTTTCCGGACGAGAGCCAGGCAAACTGTTGAAGTAACATAAATGTGTTTGATATATTGCGTTGATTAGACCAGACTTTCCAACACCTGCTCCACCAATAATGACGTATGCACCGGTTCTGTTTTTTTTCATATTAAATAGAATGTTCATACAACATTTGCGTTGTTTATCGTTCAATGACTGCATTAAGTCATAATAATCATTAGTTTCTTTAAGTTTAAATGTCAGATATTTTTCCAACTTGACCGTCGCTGGCTCATCATAAATATTTTGACAAAGGCTGTAATTTGCTTCGTTCTCGATTTTGTAAATACTAAAATCATTTGACTGTTTATTTTCAAGTTCTTCATTTTCAATATAATTATTTTCAATATCTTTAAATTTCTCCTCAAAATCAGAAACATCCTAATTGTAGTAAGTGTATTTTGAAGAATTATATTGAATTAACTCAATATGATTTTGAAACTTAGATTTAATGTCAGCATTTATTAAATCTTCGATTTCGTCTGTCCATGAAACGAAGAAGTGACATTGTTCTCGGTAATAAATATATTCATCTGTTTTTATATTATACCTTTTATATATTATTATTTTTGGTTTTTTCCGTTATTCAAAAAAGCCTAGATTTTCGCTAAATGCTAATATTTCTCCAATATCTTCTTCGGCAACAACTTGATCGTTATTTTCATTTTTACAAGTTTTACTTTTCTTATTTGGTCTTTTTAAATACCTTTTGTAGTTCGCACAAAAATCAGCAAAGCATAGATTTTGAATTGAAGCTGGTCGTAATGGATAAAATTCAAAAATCGCTTTTTTGATAAATGTCTTGCGATTCAGAATCCAAGTCTAAGTTTTTTTCGGTTTTTACTATTCTGTTTCTTTCTTGAAGCTCATCTGTGTTTATAAAAACGTGTGCACGACTAAATCTCGAAAGATCCATTGAAATAAGATGGTAGAATGCTTCCTGTGCTGAAATTTCGTTAGCTTTTAGATATCTATCCCCAATGATTCTGAGTCTTTCTCTGATGCTAAAGTTACCAGATTTAACTTTCTCAACCGCTTCTTTTAACAGTTTTGACATGTCTCAATCTGGTTTATTTAGATAGTTCAGAATATATTGTACGCAACTGAATGGGTCGAGAATGAACTGAATATCGATATAAGCTCTGTGTAACTTTAGTATTATCTCGTTGTATCCATTAACTCTTATGTTCTTCAATTCTCTTTTGAGAAACACTTTTGGATTTTTAAGTTGTGTTTGTATGACGAAAATATATTCTTCGTATGTTAGTTTAAGCATGTTTAAAAAGACATCGAAAGTTATATCTGCTAAACTAAGCTGTTTGTTTTTATGTTTTTTTTCTAATAAAATTAGAGTAAAATTAATTTCTTTATAAGTTTTATCGTACTGTTCATTATTCAAACAGTCAATAGGCTCCAATGTTACGGATGAAGGCATGGGAAGTTGAGGAAAATCGAATCTACAAAATATTTCATCTCCTTTGTACTTTAAACATGATTTTATGTGACCGTGAGTTTGAACTTCAATTAAGTTGTCATCATCTGTAATATTTGTCTTTATGTAAAAATCGATAAACTCCAAACACTTATTAATTGTATTTTGATCATTTTTCCGATAAACAGGTGCATTAGACAACCATAAAAAACAATGGACGCGTGAACTACCGCGATGTTGAAACTCAACACGAATGTATGTCTCAGTTATTGGATGTTCAATAAATGGTCCTTTAGGATGCTGTAATACATGAAATAAATCACGAGTTCTTTTATAAAAGTAACGAGAACACTTAACTGGATCTTTACTTATTAATTCACATTTGTCTCTATAGTCCAAATCGCAAACTTTTTCTTCAGATATATCTTTGTTACGAACAGTTTTCATAAGAATAACTAGCAAGTCTTTCCAACGTTTTATGCTGATGATAGAGTGAATAGAGTTGGATCACCTAATTGACGAATCATTGCCAGTACTTCTTTCTTTCTAGATTGCCAATACGGTGGAGAAGCACTATCAACTTTAAGAAACCGGTATCCATCGTCAATTATGCAAATGTTTTCGACATTAGTTTTATCAAGAAGTTGACCTGCAGTTATTTTTTCTGTGTTCTTTCGTTTCCCTTAAATAAAGTGATATTTCTTTTGTTAACATTTGCAACTGGCGTTTTTTTAACTTGAAAAATATATTCGCCACATTGCAGCATCTTCTGTCGTGATGCCTTAACTCCCATTTAAATATATTCGCATAAGAAATGTTTTGTTTATAAGATTTTCTCGGTTATCCACAGTAAATAGCTGGAAACGAAAGTTCTTAAGCATATTCGTCCCGCAAAAAGAAATTGGAAACACTCCTTCTCCTGGATCAAATGCGATTGTTTTTGAATGATCAGTGTCACTCCAAAAAGTATCAGCCGTAGTTATGTTAACATCCTCTTCTACTTCGATCATTTATTTGAAATTATTATTTGATATAATACTTATTGGTTCAGTTATTTTAACGCAACAACCTTGACTTTTATATTCTTCCAAAACAATAAAGTTTTCTATTTTACTTTAGTGCTCATTTATCCAGTTTTCGGATAGCTTTATATTCTCGAGTTTATAAAGAGGCATTTGTATTAAATATTTCGCAGCATTATAAAAGACAGCTGGTCTTATTGTCTCGTATTAATAGTGTGACTGATAACTCAACTTTCTTTTAAGCTTTAACTGAATAGTTTGAGTTTCATCGAATGTTCTTGGAAGTATGTTAAATAATGTGTCTACGGAAATTGAAACATTAACCACATTACCTTTAATAGATTATTGTCTGTCTCTTTTACTTAGTTCGCGAATTTGCAGAAAGGTCTTCGTAGCGAAACTAGTCGTATTTCTACTAAGGTTATTTTTTGTAATACTTCAGGTATTTATGGAAATCTTAATCCATTTACTTGAGAGAGTGTTGGGACTTTCCTGTTCAAAACATCTCGATGACAACTAATACACAATTTTAGTTTTTCTGTTAAATTACAAAGATTTTGAATTAAGTCTTGATTTATACCATTATTTAGTAATGTGTTAGTACAAACTGTCCTTATAAATGACTCAAAAAATAGGCCAAAACACGAGTTGCAAATAATAGTTGGACCTTTTGTAATGTTGACTTCATATTGAATGGTAAGATCTTCCAAAGTTATTCTATCATAAAGTTCGCAACGTTTAAGTTTCCTAGAAGTTTTATCTTCTAACCGCTCTACTTGATGCCGTTTTAAGTCTTGTCTTATAACTCTTCGCATTTCTGTATTTTTATGCTTTTCTTGTGCACTTCGTATTTCGTCAAGTCTCGCCTGTCTTCTTGATTCAGTGTCTATATGCTGTTCTTTTGATCGTTTGGTTTCAACTAGTCTAGCATTTTTTCGCGCTATTGTGTTACTCTTCTGATCATGAACACGTAGTTCTTCGTCTAATCTAGAATGTCTTCGCTATTTAGTGTCTCTACTCTGTTCTTGTGATCGTTGGATTTCATATAGTCTCGCATTTTTTAGCGCTATAGTGTTACGTTTCTGTTCATGCAAACGTAGTTTTTCGGCTAATCTTGCATGTTTTCTCGATTCAGTGTCTTTTTGCTGTTCTAATGTTCGTCGATTAGCATCTAATCTCGAATTTCTTTTCGATTCTGTTTTTATTTCTGCTTCCAATGTTTTCCAATTTTCATCACTTCGCTTGCATTTATAACAAAGACGTTTCCTTTCATTTTCAATGCGTATGAACTCAAAATTTAAACGATTTAATCTCTTTCGCTTTTTATCTTTTAATTTTCTCTCTTCTTCTTTTGATAACTCATTTCCTTCCATGGTAAATATTTAGATTGCAATGAAAAAATTGTTTATAAAATATAGTAAAAATATATGATAACGAAAACAGAATTTTTAATTTAAACAAATATTCCTATTATTTTAAAATATTGTTATTTTATGAAATTTAATAATTTTTACAGGCTCCATTGTTTGTGAGTATATTTTTCTAATAGGAAAAATTAGTTAATGCTAACACTAGTTTAAATTAGTCTTTTTACGTTATTTTATTTCAATTTTTTATAAAAATTATCATTGTTGAAAAATTTTTAAAGATTAAAATATTATCTCGACAACAGTCAGTAACTCCAATGTAAAACCTTCTGAAGTGGTAAGACCAGTTTCTTTTGCATGTGAGCTTTTCGGTATCAGAATATTAGACACTATGGAGTTTCTTAGGCAAACATTTTACAACGTTATCTCTTAACAAACGTAAGTTTTCCCATTGTTGAGACTTAGAGGAAGTGGTAAGGCAATATGTACCTAACGTATGTCCACTGTTTAATGTCGAAATAATAGACTATCGTGTGTTTTAAGCAAACATAATGCCGAGTTATCTTCCATCAACTACCGATTTCACCTTAATTTAGACTAGGAGGAATAGGTGTGGCTATCAGTTCCCAATGAATGTACATCTCTCTAACACCTGCTATTATACCCAAAAACTTACAATTCAATAAATATATATATTATATTAAGAAATCAATGAAATTATCACTCACGACACAGTTATGGCAATGTCGTAGTTATAGGTCAATATATGCCTAAGAATAGAAACCGATGGAGATAATTGAAAACTGAATTAGCAAACCTGGGTAGATTTTCGTTAAATAAACAGATTTTATTAAGAAATCAATGAAGTTAATACTCCCGCCACTGTTATGGCAAGGTCTTAGTTATAGATCCAAATATGTTGAAGAATAGTAACCGATGGAGATAATTGAACACTGTATCAGCAAACTGTGATAGAATTTCGGCAAGTAAACAGATTCTATTAAGAAATCAATGAAATTATCACTCCCGCCACAGTTATAGCATTGTCTTAGTTATAGGTCAAAATATGCTGAAGAATAGTAACCGATGGAGATAAATGAAAACTGTATTAGCAAACTGGGGTAGAATTTCGATAAATAATCAGATCCTATTAAGAAATTAATGAAATTATCACTTTCGCCACAGTTATGGCAATGTCTTAGTTATTGGGCAAAGTTTGCGGAAGAATGTTATTCGCAGTAGCTATTTGAAAACATTCTTTGGAAACTGGGGAAGAATTTTAACGTAATAATCGATTCCATTCCAATACTCAATAAAAATTAATACCGCTTACCACAAGTCTTAATTATAGGTCAAAATTTGCTGAGGACTGTGAAAACTCGGAGGAAATAGTTTGCGATACGCTCATTGTGGATGTGCACTTTCCCAGTCGTTTGTCTAAAGCACATTTAAAAATTTGTCAAATTTTTTCAATTTTTTCAATTTTTTTCCATTTTTTCATCTTTTTAATTTTTTTAAATTTTTTAAATTTTTTCAACTGTTCATTTTTAGCTTACTTTGTAAAAGTCGAGCTATTGGATTTGGGATGTCCGTCTGTCTGTCTGTGTGTAGACTTTTTTCAATTTTTTAATTTTTTCCCATTTTTATCAATTTTTTTGATTTTTTTGAATTTTTTTGATTTTTTTCAATTTTTTTGATTTTTTTGATTTTTTTAAATTTTTTTAATTTTTTTCAATTTTTATGATTTTTTTAATTTTTGTTTATTTTATTTGTACAATTCTTACAAATTTATTTTGAATTTTAAATTTTATATAATTTGACAACAATGTCATTAAAGTTTGTTAATGTAAGGAATATACAAAATAATATAGTTGTGAGTTTTTTTGAAAAAGTTTTTAATACATTGTTTAAATATATTATTGCAAAATTACTTGAGAGTGTGTTTATTAAATTCTTGTTCAGTAGTGATTCAGACTTTAGAGAGTTAACATCAACTTTTGTAAGGTAAGTCGTAGTTTTTACAACAATGTATTAAATTTTTTAAATTTTTTATTTCAATTGTTTAATGTAAGTAATTGTTTAATAAGATTATGTTTTCTTTATAATTACTTACTTTAATGATTTTCTAGATACGAATTAGTTTAATTAAAACATTAAGTATAACTAATTATAAATAAATTTGTATACCACAGTAATGGCTAAACTATATAGCGCTAGTTTTGAGTTCCAAAAACTTTTAATGTGAAACAAAATCTATATTCATCTAATAGCTAACAACTTAAATGTAAAATAGGTCATGTTAAATAAAAATTGTATCTTTTTTAAGTGGATTGGTTTCGATTGAATCTAAATGTTAGACTGATTACACTTAGTATGATTAGTTTTGTTTAAATTTCATATTATATTATTCCAGAAAATTGTATGAATCAGTTCCATTATTCTTGATTATATAATCTTAGTATTATGTTATTATTTCCGAAGTTATAATCATTACTAGTCAACTATTTATGCTTAAAGGTTAACTTCAACGTGACTTTGGGCTTCTTTTAGATATGACTGGCTTTAACTATTTATGGTTATTTATATGTTTGGTTTAACGAGTTTAATGCCGAAAGGAATGTGGATGCAAATATTTAAAATCATTTGATTATCATTATCTCGAATTAAGTGGAAAAATAGAAGACGATGACTTTATCGAACTCCAACGCACTGAACAATGTTTTTTTTGAGATATATAATCGGGTTTACACCATTCAGCGTTATTATAAATAGATGGAGTTCGAACTTATGTGAAAGTGTAATACAATTGAATTTTAAAAATTTAAGTTTTAAAATTTAATATAAATAAAATCTTTATTTTAAGTCATTTGTTGTAATTTAAAATTAAAAGGCTAATCGAAATTATAATAAACAGAACTCATTGGTCAAAATAGATGTTCTGTTAACGTTTTTAATAAAAATGGCTAAAATTTAATTTTAATGTAACCAATTGCAAGTGACTTATTAGAGGCTGTCCGGAAAATCGAACAACATTTAGTTTATTTTATTTTATTATAGAAATACAAATTCGAAAGTTTTCATATTTAACAAAAATAATAATCTATTATGTGTCTATTAATTTCATAAGTCAAAAGATGAAGACACGCCATCTTTGCCAAGTATTCTCAGTTTTTGCTTCAAGTGTTTCATCAAGTTATTTCCACTTTTCTGAGATACTGTTTTTGAAATATTTGTCCATATTCTTTTGAAACCATTTAAATTTTTAGGCAAATATTTTCTATTTCTATACTCTTTCTTACATATTGCCCAGAACTT
>JAQIXJ010002589.1:0-15311 GCA_034700185.1 Phthiracarus laevigatus | reverse complement strand
TGTTTCTGATTTTCTTTAATCCATTTTAATCGATTCCCTTCTATTTTAACATATGCGTCAACAATAAATTGTTGCGTCAATTTACCAGCATTTAATATTGGATTTATTAATGACTTTCTTGTTGATAAACGATAAGAATAAAAGTCAAGTTGAGTTAACCGTTTATTATTTGTTAACTTCATATCCGTATTCCATCCAACGTCGCCAAGTGGGAACAGTATTGGGTAGACTAATGAATCACAATGGGGATTCACGGTAGAAACTTCATTAGATTTATTTCCTTCGATCAAATGCACTCTGATCGCTCGTTCAAAAGGAGGCTCACCATCAACATTGCTAAAGACAACAGCAACTTCATTAACTCTTGGAGAGTTATATCTTCTTAAATCCAAATCATTAGTTGTTTTTATAAGCATTGTTAAATTATTAATACTGCGATGTTCTTTCTCTGCTTGTAACATCTCTTCTTTCTCCAAATCTCCCATCATTTTGTAGGCTTTGGCGTATGGATTGTTTTCTCTAATAAAAGTGTCTAACGTTTGCATTAAAACTTTATCGCATTTTACGTTTTCTTTACGTTCCAATCGTTCTTCCACCGCTTCATCGGTGTCTAAAATATAAAGTTGACCATATTGGGGTTTCTCTCCGGAAGTAGGTTTTGCAGGTCCTACTCGATGATATATTTGTCCGTGAATGCGAAAACAGTAAGGTCCGTAACCTTTTGGTGGTTGAATACAGGCACCCATAGAAGCAAAAGCTAATGAGCTGTTGTATGATCGTATATTCTCAAGAAAATTTCGATGAAATTTATTGTTCTTATCAGATAATAGATTACGTAACAAAGTCGGATAATTCTTAAGTGTAGGTAGAACTACTTTTCCTTTGCTACAACACTGTGAAAAAAACTTATCGCTAGGGCGTTCTTGTTCAAAAAACAGTGCATTACAGAATTGGCAAACTGAGGTCATTTCTCCAAGATAATGGCCGCTAACTTCCACTTCTATCCTGCCTATCATGTAGAAACCAGAAGACTTTTGTTTTTTCCTGCTCACATTAATTTTGCAAACCCTTTTATCGTTTTCATCTTTCGATTCTGCTGACCTTGCTTTTGCTTTTGAATCACGATCTTTTTTAAGACTGATTTGTCGATCAGTATCACACTCATATAATCGAAGTCTAGACATGGCCTCTCGTTGGTTTATTAGTTTTATTTCTCTCTCTTCCGATGTTTCATTTTCAAGCTGAGATTCATTTATTATTCGTTCAAACCACTTCGAGAAAACGCTTTTCTTTTGAGGAGGCATCGAATATGGATGAATTATACAGCGTTAATAAGGCACTCTAATGAGACTATCAAAACTTACGATCAGCAAAAGTCTTTAATATCACTTTGTCAAGTGAATCAAAAAACAATAGTTTTGACAAACTTATAATATTCGATCTCACTTTGTCAAGTGAATCAAAAATTAAATTCTATAACCAAATTTATTACACCTAAAAGTGTCAACAAAATCTGAAATCTTTTCAGTAAATTTCTAATGTAAATTTTAAGACAAACTCTTTAAAAAACTTTTTAAAAATTCATCGAAAAATTTGGGTCTATTTAGTTGAATCGCAGAGCAATCGTATTACAGTTGATAAAAACACAAATAAATGTAACTATTAGAAATATCACTACAACCTATGAAAATATAGGTTTAATTTAGAAAAAGGCTAAATTTTTAGTGAAAACTTTAATGTAACAATAAAAAAAATGATGATGCTAATCATGTTTTTTTTGGGTTTTTCCTTGTCCTATGAGTCTACTAAAATAATATTAATTTATTATTAAAAAACTAATAATTTATTATTAAAATATTAATAATTTATTATTTAAATAATAATAACTTAATATAAAATAATAATAATTTATTATTAAAGTAATAATAATTTATTATTAAAGTAATAATAATTTATATTATTAAAATAATAATTAAAAATATAAAAATTTTAGTTTTCCATCAGTTTGCTATTAGTCATTAATCTAAAACAGTCTATGACAATTTAAAACATTCTAGAACATTCTGTAACAATCTAGAAAATTCTAAAAAAATCTAGAACAGTACAGAACTTCAAATAATAACAACTCGAACTCGACACAACCGACCCAATCCGACCCAAACCGACGCAACCCGACCCGACACAACCCGACCCAATCCGACCCAACCCGACCCAATCTGGCCCAACCCGACCCAACTTTTTCCAACTCTTCCCAACCCGACCCAACCGTCCAAACCCAACCCAACGCGACCCAACCCAAGGTTAGTCACCACCTTGAAACCCCCCTTTTTAGACTCTACTTGTTGATTTGATTCCTTTGATGTAGGTGTCTAGTGGCTAGACTCTCAAGACAGGAGCTTATAATGATATTAAATCAGTTTTAGAGCCCCCATTTTTTCAGGAGTGGTCCACCCCCTCGAGTGACCCCTAATTTTAATCAGTTCTTCGAGCTGGATTGAATTATATAGATGTGGATGGGTATTTTGATTGTTTTGCCCCTCCTTTTTTAGGGGGCGGGTCCCACCCTTTCGAGTGACCCCTCATTTTACTCAGTTCTTCGAGCTGGATTGAGTTATATAGGTGTGGATAGGTTATTTTAATTTTTTTTTGCCCCTCCTTTTTTAAGGGTGGGGTCCCACCACTTCGAAACCCCCCGACTTGCACTCCTCTCTTCAAGCTGAATCCAACAATATAGGGGTCGAGGGTGTGGATGTTCGTGAGGGTCGCATATAGTGCTTTTGAAATAGTTTTTACGCCCCCATTTTTTAACGGGGGGTCCCATTACCTCGTAACCCCCAGACTTGCACTCCTCTCTTTAAGCTGAATCCAACGATATAGGGGTCGAGGGGGTGCAGCTCCCAGGGGAGGTGCATATAAAGGGTATTACACACACAGACAGACAGACAACTTTGGAATATGTATATATGATTTTAGACATAAAAATACACTGAAATTGTGTACAAAAATTATGTAGTTTAAAAATAATAGTTATATGTGTGTGGGAGTAAAGAGTTAAGTCGTGGCAATATGAGTATCAATACTAATATATTAAATCATGTAAACAAATGATTTACAAACAATTGATTTATTATACATTAAATGCGCACTAATTCATTAATCCAGTTCTTGTGTCGAACTACTTTTAATGTCACTCTTAATTAATTTAGACTCGGTTTCGATTCGTTTTGTAATTGTTTAATGTATTATATCAATTTATAAACTCGATTCACTCTATTACAATAAAATATGAATAATAAACAAAAAATGATAATATGTGTGATTAATACTGATTAATAAACTGTCTTTAAAATACTACTTAATAGCACGGATCCTTAGATTTGGACTAAAAAACTTATTATAAACTTTATTTTAATAAGAAAAACCTCTGATCATAACTATTAAACTCTTAGAGCTAAACACGTCCGAACGTTACTCAGATTCAAAACTCGATTTTCGTTACTTTCTCGATTTGCCTCTTCGCCGTTATATCATTCTTCGTTGGCTCTACCCTTCCATCCAATCGTTTCGCATTCTTTGCTGGACCGTATGTCGAAAGGGATTTGAATATTTTAATATTAAAATCCTCCCAACGGTCGCCCTCTCCCCGTCTGGACCAAAAAACATTCTCAGATATTTGTGTAATAAAGTAATAAAAGTAATAAAAGTAATTAAGAAAAGCGCTAATGAGCGTCATTTGATTGCTCGAGTGTTGTTTTGCTGATTTATGGCTCGTTTCTCTGGGATCGCGAGAGGGCCACTTTGCGCTCTTTCAAATACATAATAATAAAACAAAGCACGAGAGTAAAGCCACGTTTGATTAAAAGCGTGTATAAGTGTATGGGTGTTAGGATTAATTGAAGGTGAGGTTCTAAGAAAAGCTAACTGTGACCACATGTGGGAATCATACATATTGTGTGAATGGGATCGTATCAATTGTTTCATAAGTTTTATTTGCAAACTATTATATTCATATATAAGTTTTATTGCAAACTATTATTTTTATATACAAGCCACTCCATTAATGCGTAATATTGACCACCAAAAAATTTAAATGAAAGAAAGTATAGTTTTGTTGTAAGTAAAATGCTTAAAATGATTTATTTGTTTATTTGGATTGTTTTTTTAAAATAAAATATTTACCTGATACATATTGTTGAATCTTATACATATTTCCTGCGGTATAAACGATTTTTTTACGTTAAAAAAATTTTAAGGTATTGTTATGTTAAATCAATAAAAATATAATATCATATATAGATTACTTTAAGGAAATTTAGGGCTGACGACTGAAATGAGAAGTTTGAGCACTTAAAGTTGGAGAGTTAAGCATTTCGCTATATTTTTTCATGAGCATCGTTTCACGAGCATTTCTTACATATAAAATATTTTATATTCCGTTAAAAAAATTATTGTTGCGGTCAGAGAGAGAGAGAGAGAGAGAGAGAGAGAGAGAGAGAGAGAAACGAAAAAGTATATTATTAACTAGTACACCCTTCTGCCACCCTCTGCTGCTAATAAGCTTCGATATAAAAGAGATAGGAGTTATGGACCACGTGACTCCCAAGCGTAGTGCGGACACGAGTTAGGAAACATGGTGTCCCAAAGTGTGAGGGGGAGGATTAATTTTGTTCACTATACTAAAGTGTTCGCAATAATGAAATTTATAAATTAAATTCATAATTGGGAACAATAATTATGTTCACTATAACGAGTTGTTCACTATAAAGAAATTTTACTGTATTTGTGCGCAAAATTATAACATTCACTGGATTTGGATGTGATGATGAGTAGAATCAGTAAATATTATCCACAATTCAAATGGTTAATCCACTAATCCAGTAAACCATAATTTCAGTACTTATTAAAAACTAGATTTAGACCTACCTTACCTCCGGAGGGTGTTTATTATTCAAGCTTTAAAAAAATGGAATCGGAGTCTAACCAACTCAAAAGAAATGTTTATATGCAAAGACTTAGAAGTCCTGTTCTCGAGATAATTGATGCCACCAGTACTTAAACCTAGTTTCCCACCCCATAGAGTGACCCCTCATTTAATACCGCTCTGAGCTGAGTCGAATTATATAGATGTCGAAAGGAATTTCCAACCCGAACCCCACTCCCAAATTTGACCCCGCCAAATTCCGGTTATAACCCGGATCTCACAGCCCAAGCCTGACCCCAACCGCCTATGCCGTATCCCACCCTCCCGATCTCTGCTCCTTGATTTTGACTCCAACCTCTTAATCCGAACCTCACTGCTTATTCCAGAACTTATCCGCTCTGCCATCTCCCTACCAACACTTTCTGAACCCAACCATTTTCCAAGATGTGGTGCCAACCCCTTTAGTGTCACTACCCCTTATTTAACTCAGTTTTTTGAGCTGAGTTGACTGTTACAGGTGTCGAATCGCATTTTATATTTATTTATAACGCCTTCTGATTTAGGGGGTGCCTTCCACCTCGAAACTCTCTAATTGCACTCCTCTTTTTAAGCTGAACACATTGATATAGGGCTCGAGTTGGTGAACGTTGGTGAACGCTTATAATGTTCTTCCACCCCCCCCCCTCCATTTTTCAGGAGGGGTCCACCACTTCGAAACCCCCTTCTTAACTTCATCTCATCAAGCTGAATCCATTAATGTAAGCAAAAAGGGGGTGGGATCTCCATTGAAGGAACCTATAAAGGTCTTAACAGACAAACAGCCAAACAGACCCACAAATTTTGTTATTTATTTTTAGTGATAAACGGACAGTTCACTAAAGGAAATTTAAAATAATAAATATTCATTTAAAACTAATAAAACTATAGTTATTCTTCAAAATATGCTGATATCTGTTTAGCCAAAATCTGTAAAAGATTTTCTTAAATCTTTTATATCTTCATTTATCTTTAAATTCGGGCTTTATTTATTGCCTTTAAAATTTTTCAATATATACTTTGAAAAATTTTCCCCACAAAATTAATTTGTATTTGTATTAAGAAATTAATTACAAATATAACCCAAGTAATAATTTAAATATTTTTAAAGTTTAAAAAGTTTAATTACTTTCGGAATAACTATTTTTGTTTAAAATATTTCCATAAGGCTGTCATTGAAATAAAAACCTAAAATGCAAAATAATTTAAATGTTTTTATTCAATAGTATTTTTAATATTTTGGCATAATATTCAATTGGAGAATAAAAATAAAATAATTTCATTGAATTATCCATTAGTCATTACAAATTTATACGCAAACTAACTGCTTAGCCTCCTTTATATGTGGTTCATATAACTTGGAAAACTTTTTCACATCTTCCACATCAATCGAGTATTGTACCGCTAATTCTTTAAAACTGAGTGTACAATTTGGCGGTGGTTTTGTAAAATCCTTTTCACATTTTCCGCCCAAATATTTTGGCACATTTTCGATGTCAATGAA
Organism: Phthiracarus laevigatus; assembly: GCA_034700185.1. Lineage (NCBI taxonomy): Eukaryota > Metazoa > Arthropoda > Arachnida > Sarcoptiformes > Phthiracaridae > Phthiracarus > Phthiracarus laevigatus. The sequence goes on along the minus strand of JAQIXJ010002589.1, from coordinate 8,850 downwards.
GTCAAATATGTCCTCTTTTTTATTTATAACGTGAAATAAATTCGAATATTTTGCGCCCATAATGTGTTTACAAATCGAAATAACATTGCGCAAAACGAATGAGAAATTATATAGTAATATGCATTTTATTGCTCCCGGATAGTAGTCTTTTACAATAGTAATTATAAATTGGGCCATTTTTATATCAGAATTCTTGAGTCCAGCATTGCTCCCATCGAAAAATATTACAAATCCTTTTTCATTAGCCGTTTCATCCAATTTATTTATCATCAAAACAGCAACTTTCTATAATAATATAAAAAAGAACTATCTTTATAAAGTTCATAGAAAGCTCACTTTTTCTTATTAATTCGATCTTTCCCGGAAAATATATTAGTTTTTTAGCTGTCAAATCCTTTTATCATTGTTAGAATAAGGTGAAATCCCTTTTGTAATATGAAACTAAAAACACACAGACAGCCGGACCAACGGACAAACCATGAAAATTTTTGATAGTGACAATCCTGTGCTGCATTGTTAGTTTTAATCCCATTTTAATATTGCTTCATCCTATATAATTGAAATTTCAGTATTGCCACTAATCTATTAGTTTATATCAGTACGAAAATTGTTTAATATTGAAAATTTTAATACTCTATTCATCACCATATTTATATTTTATAATCCGTACGCTAATTTACCGATTCTACACAATTCATTTTCAGGTCTATTTTGCATTTTATATGAGACAGCTCCGCGTTTTTTATTAATGCGGTAAATAAAACTCTACACCATTAAGAAATTTAGATATGCAGTGAAATACTGGCAAATAATAAGTAGAAATTAACAAACCTTTAAAATGTGGTCAATTTGAGTTATTTTGACATATGTCTTAGCTCTGACATATAGAACAGGTCGCTCTTCTTTGTCTTCATTATAGATAAACGAAGAACCCATTTCAAACATTTCTACAGCAATATCACTGTAATCCAATTGATTTACGCCAAACGATTTTCTCCACTTCATTGCTTCATCCAATTGATTCAATGCTAACTCTTTGTTCATGTCTTGAGACTCAATGAATCGTTTAATAATGTAATCATGAGTTTTAACTTTTTCTATATCTATTGGATCGTAATTTGTCGTATTATTATCATACCGTTCGCACAAAAACTGATCGCAAACTTCATTAATTAATTGGGCTAAAGTAGGCGCTACCGAAACGCGTTTACTAAATGAAAAGCGTTTACTTATTGAAAAGCGTTTACTTATTGAAAAGCGTTTACTTATTGAAAAGCGTTTGCTTATTGAAAAACGCTTACTTATTGAGAAGCGCTTACTTATTGAAAAGCGTTTACTCAATGATTCGCGTTTGGTGGACATTTTCTATGATAGACTAAAATATTTGTTTAGTTTAAGCCTAATTTATACTTAAATTTTATGCAAATTATATAACTTCAAGACGATTATCCTCGATTTTGAAACCTTTTCTAGAACTTTCCACGTGTTAGATAATTGTGGAAGATTAAATTAATTGTTATTGGAATATTCATATAATGTCTATTATGCAAGTAATCTTTTTTTGTGGCAACAGCAAAGTTTAGGAGTTCTTAGTGGTGGACAATCTGTCTGGCATAAAATGCTTATTAAACTAATTTTTTCACATTTTTATACCTCACTCATCTGTAATAAGTAATAACGTCTCGACTTATTGTTTGTATGTATTAAAATGTGAGCGAAATACATTATATCTAGCTTCTCACTTCTTGAGAAAAGTAAATAAAACTAATAAGCATTTAATAACATACAAACTGTCGACCTTCACTAATTACGATGGTTTGGTCACAAGGTATTGAAAATGCCATTAAATATTAGAAAAAATGGCTTAAAACGCTTATCTTTATTGCTAATTGCATACTAATAAACTTAAATCGGATTATATCAATAAAATTTAAATATACCCAAATACCTAAATGCGTAATGTCGAGTTAAAAAACTATTAGCATATTTAACAGTTTTATGTTAGATATTTTAATCAAAAATAATTTAATTTTTAACGCTCGTGTTTCTTAATTAATTTAATTTAAATATTACGTCAATCTTATATTAGTTAGTCGATTTTCAAACATAAATATAGTTATAATTGATTTATATCTACATTTATTGCATATTAATATTTTTCTATTTCACAGGTAGTTTTGAAACTCTCGAATATTAATTAAATTATAAAACTGACGCACTACTACTGTAATCTGCATGGCAACTAAAAGTAAATTATGAGTTATGGGTTATAATTTTAACCCTATAAGGATATCAAATTTAAATTTCGGTTTAATAATAATTTTTTATTTAACACCCCGTAATTAATAGCCGCTATTCAGTCGTAAAAATAGTCTTTCGGCAATTTTCTGGTCACTTTATTAAAAACATCTGCCCAGCAAATCGCGTTACTTTTGCATTAGTAAATACAAGATGCTAAAAAGAAAATGCTTAGTTAATGATTATATAAGTTTTCTAACTAAACTTAGAGGCGTTCAAAATTAAGATCAAATAAGGCCAACAAAAATTCAATATTTATATTACCGGTTATATCTAATCAAAAATAAGCGATATAAAGGATGAAGCGATATATCCGTTCGGATGAAAACTTACGCATACGACTAACAGCATACACCGATTACTGAATAAATAATGCTATATTATACTTGCACTGTATTATAATTAGACATTGGAAATTTGGGATTTTCCCAAATTTTACCAAATACAAACAATACCAAAAACAATTTGTTATAACAACCAAATATATCAAAACACCGTTTTTATCACCAAATTTGTCAATTTGCGCATAAGAAATCATTATTACACAATGTTTTTCAAAACAAAAGGAGTGTTTGCAAACTGTTTGAAGATCAAAATGAAAAATTATTTTGAAATGTTTGTGAAATTTAAATAAAATTTTATAATTCACTTGGTTCTAATTGTATGCAAAATTTTATCTTGAAAGTAACAAACTTTAAACTTAAGTTTAAAAATAAAGGACAAATCTCAAGAACAAAAACTTAATTAAATACAAAAAATAACACAACTTCTTAACTCTATAAGTTATTTTTTAGTTATTTAAGATTAATCATAATAGTTTTTTATAATAAATTGTATTTTTAAATGGAAATATAAAAGAATTTTGCAACAACCAAAAATTGAACTAAAAGCCTGTTTGCCTCTCTGCAAGTCTTTGGTGTTTGCTATTTGTCGTTTGCGTAATTTGTCATCCGAACGATACATTGACTATTGAACATTCTTACTAATGCTATAATCGAAAAATAAACTTTATTAAATCATTTCTTTTTGCTATCTTAAATAAAATTGTTTTGCAAATATTGATTGGAAACGAATTACGCGCGTATACAATAGATTTTGTTAACAAATGTGTACACCACTGCATAGCCACGATCTAACTTAAATTAAAACTAACAATATTTGATCGTTTGATTAAAGCTATTGCAACAATAGCGCCAGTGTTCTATACAAAATCCAATACCCGTTTAATGAACAATTTTAAAAATTCAAATTAATGCTAAACCTTTTTTTGAGTTGACAAAAAAAAACAATTTTATTTTTTAAAAATGGAAAATCAAAAACAAAAAACCGATACATTATGGAGCGAATTAAAGACCGGAATCGAGCAGATCTATGCTAACAAAAGGCAAAATTTGCCGAAAGATCAATACATGTCAATGTATCAAAAAGTGTACAGGTATTGTTCCACAACCAACTCACAAACCCAATCAGATTCACAGACATTACCGCAATATAATAACGAATTCGATGGCACAGAGTTATACGAAAAACTTGAACATTTCTTAGACGACTATGTAAGTAACTTGAAATCTAATGTACCGAAACTAATCGGCGACGATATTCTTCGCCATTACATTAATCAATGGAATGATTACAAGTTTTCGAGTCGAATACTGAACGGGATTTGTTCGTATCTGAATAGACATTGGATTACATTGGTTCGCAATGCGGAAAATAAACGCGTCCATCAAATATATGATCTGTGCTTAATTATGTGGCGAAAACATTATCTTCAGTTTTTGTATGATTCGCTTAATAAACGGATAATAGATATGATTCGAAGCGAAAGAAATGGTAAAAAAATTGATATAAAATTATTGAGCGATGTATTGGATTGTTATATCGAAATTGATGGATACGAGGATTCAGGATTCAATAATGATATCGATAACCAAAAACATACGGCTAATGATGGCGAAAAAGTTGAAGATAATGAACCACAAGTAGCGGATGAAAAAGAAGAAACATTAACCGAAGTTATAGACACTGGCGATGGAGTCGAGACAAAAGAGGATGCGGTTAAAGCAAGCGCTCACAAGTTTTATCAGTTATTTGAGGACGAATTTTTGAAAGAAACCGAACAACACTATTCGACAGCGAGTGACAAATATCTTCGAAAAAATTCGTTCATCAAATACTTGAAAGTTGTTGAAAAAATTTATTTCGAAGAAGAGAGAAATGTACAGCTATTTCTTAATGAAAAAACACTGCAACCATTGATGAAAGTGTGCGACAATGTATTGGTATTAAACCACGAAAATGCATTCATCAAAGCGTTCGAGAAATTGCTGAAAGACGACAAAAAAGAGGATTTAAGTAGACTATACAGGACTATACAACGAATACCGCGAATCGTTAATAGATTGGAGAAATTATTTTCATTACACGTGAAAAACGAGGGATTGGTTGAGATCGAACAATACGGCGATAAAGCCATTAAAAATCCAACACTTTTCGTGAACGCAATTCTAACCGTTCATACTAAATACGATAGTATGATCAAAGAACAGTTTTATAAAAACAAAAAGTTTTCCCAATCACTGAACAAATCGTGCGCGAGTTTTATTAATGAAAATTACTTCACTCGCAATCCAAACGAAAAGGAAATGTCGGCACAATTATTGGCCAAACATAGTGATAGAGTTTTGAGTAAAACGAAAAACGTTTCACACCAACAAATGGTGGGAAAAGTTAACGAAATTATGCTAATATTAGGTTACATCGAAGATAAGGACGCATTCATTAAGTCGTTCATCAATTGTTTCGCTAAACGATTGATTTCGCGAAAGTCGTACAGTTACGAGTTGGAGGAGCAGATGCTAAACAATTTGAAGACATTTTGCAATCACGAGTACATAACAAAACTACAACACATGCACGCAGACATTATAAATAGCGACAAATATAACACCGGATTTGTTAAATACGTGGAAAACCCGGAAACAGGTGAACCTAAAAAACTAGACATACATTTTGACGTACTAGTACTACACAGCGGTTCGTGGCCACTGGAACAGGTTTATACGGCAAAGTTAACGCCCGAATTCGATACGAGTGTTGTAATGTTCGAGAAATACTACGCAACCCAACATAACGGGCGATTATTGCAATGGTTGTGTACGCTATCGAAGGGACAGATAATTTCGCACTGTTTCGACAAACAGTACCGACTATTCGCGACCGTTTTCGAAATGTGCGTGTTATTCCAGTACAACTATGGCACCGAATTCACTGTCAAACAGTTGGTCGATCGCACGCAAATCGACCGAAAAATGCTAATACCGTTAATCAAACTTTTAGTTAAACTTAAATTATTCATTATCTCTAACAATGCGAACACCGATAGTAAGACTATAAACGATGAACACGTCGTTTCGCTTTATACTGATTTTAAGTCGGATAAACTGGTGGTAAATATCAATTATGCAGTGAAAACCGATAGTGAAAAAGAATTGCGTCCGTGTGGTACCACCGAAGAGGATAAAAAAATTCTAGTTCAATGCGCTATCGTGCGAATCATGAAAGTTAAGAAACGTATGAAATATCAGCAATTATGCGCCGAAGTGTTCGCAACATTAAAGTCAGTGCAGACATCTATGGAAGCAATTAAGGCTTGCGCTGATCTACTGGTGGAGAAAGAGTACTTGGAGTTAGTGTCGAATTTGAAGGAGACTTACGCTTACATACCATAACTATACTGTATAAATACATATACATTTATAATTCATTCATTTTTTAATATTATTTATTTATAACTCAATTTTTAAATGTTGGATATTAATAAGAAACGCTATAAACTTTAATCTCAATCTGTTAGATAAGCCAATTAAAACATTTTACAGTACCGGTACAGTGAAGTAACGTATATTTATCTTTAAACATACATTGAAAAGCGCTGCGAATTTATTCCAAACTAAAGTTATCATACTATTTTAAGAATTTCAGCTTCGCTATTGATTCCAAGAATAGTGTGATTTTACAGCTTTTTAAAAATGCTATGTTTTATTCGGAGGAAACGCAACGCTTATACAGTACTCCCACATTTGTGTGTTAGACGTGTTCTGTATAATTTATAGTGTCTACTGACGACACCACTACTCATCTCTTCGTTTACAAAATCATATATCAAAATTTTTAATATTTCTCGTTCTACTGGTATTAGTGTCATAAATTGAATATATTTCAAAATTGTTGTTTAGGAATATTGTGTGCAGTGCTTATGTAATCGTGAGTATGAATAATAAAGCCAATGTACTCTAATTTTTCAAACTGTAGTTTTACGGTATAGTATATCTACAGTACAATCGTTTCAATTGTTTGGTTGTTGTCATTAAGTGAGTAAAAAACTGATTTATAGCTCATTTTTAATGTTTGATATATATTCAAACAACAACTTTTTTTCGTAAACAGTGTTCGTTATAGCAATTAATTATGATATATTAAAATTTATGCGGAAAAAAATGTTATCGCTTTTGTTAACTATCAAAATCTTTATATTATTATATATTAGATTTATTCTTCGTTTTAAATATTTTCCCAGAAACGAAGAAATGCTTAAACTAATTAATCATAAATAATAATTAAAGTCAACTTTAATCAAAACTAATTAATGAAACTGTTATTAGAGAAAAGCTGCATCCTATATAATGCAGAAAATAAATTTGTGAGATTCGTTAGCGCACGTCTTATTTTGAGATACAGTTAGTCTATTAATATCGCCGATTTAGTCAAAACTCAAGTCTAAAGTTAAATGCGTGCTCTTAAACGAAAAAAGCGAAACAGTAATTAAGAGTATAGCATAAGTGACGCAACTGTATCATTACGTTATCATAATAATTATTTAAAGGAAAAAAACTTGAATGACGACCCAAATCTACTACAGTGTAGGCTAGAGAAACGCACAACTTTGTCGTTTTGAAAATTATTATCGCCTGACATCTGCTCTTAGTCTATTGTTATTGATTTTTGTTTGTGCATTCTCTGAAAAATGTCGATGTGTTTGATTTTTTGATGTTTTCTAATGTTTGCGCGATTTTTAAATTTTTTGTGTTGTTCTACAAGAAATGTGAATTGAAATTTAAATCCTATTGGTATATAAAGGTATAACTAAAGGTATAAATGTATATTTATGTATTCATTCATAATTCGTAATTTAAAAAATCACTAACGTATTTCTAAGAAAAAAATGTTTACATCCATTACATTCGCCTTTATCGTATAACAGTAACGATTACATAATAGGGAAATCAGAAAATGTTTATTTCATACGTTATGTTCAAATAGCAATTTGACTTTTTACGATTGTAGACAGGATTATATAAGTAACGTTTAAAAAAAATTCAAGGCAGTCAACTCTTTTAATTCTCTTTAATTCAATACAAAAAGTGCCTTTAATTTTTTTCTCGCTTATTTAATTTCCTGTTTCGTTCAATTTTGTATACTCTATTGTTTGACTGCGAACGCGATTAACGTTAATTAAGTCAATGACTAACGTTGATTACGTTCCAAAACAATGTTTTCTGCATTAATTAATGCCATTAAAAATTATCTATAAAAAACTTGCACTGTGTTTGCCAAAGTGAAGTTTTAATTCACTTCGAAATATTTTAATTATGGTAGAATTTTTGCATTCAACTGTTAACAGTCTATATGTTGTCAATATTAACGTTAAAATTAATTCAAATGACTTTCATTTTTAGTTTAGAACTCAATCGTCTTTCGCTTTAATAGTAGAAAACTCTTAAATTCATAAATTATTAAGATGTTTGAGTTAGCGGATTCATTTTGTTTATTTTTAATTACGAAAAAGTGCAACAAAATATAATACTTTTAACATTGGTTTTGAAAAAGTTGTGTTTACTACATTGTAAGTAAAGAAATAATTTGCATTTTATATAACTTTAAGAATAACACGATTAATTTATTAAAACGTTTTAAGTTTTAAAAATTTAATTTTCCTAAAATGTAATTTTATTCAGCATAAAAATGAGAGATTTGGATATGAAATATAGTCTACCAAACGGCTCCCGATATGTCTGGCCCGCGGCCGTGACATTTTCCCCCAACAAGGCATGTTTGGGACCTCAAAGAAAAAATATCGGGCCTGGTCTGCATTAAGTTAATAAGAAAATTTTTTTATTAAATTTATTACATAAACGAAGTTTGGTAACTCTTATCTATTAATAACTACATACAATTAAATTAACCTTAAATTTGAACCAAACTTATAAAGGGCTTTTGTCTCAAAATAATCGTGATAGGAGAGCTGGATCTCAACCTATCGGGTTTCGGGTGTAAGTCTCGAGTGACCTAAAATTTAAAAGATTTGGGAGTTTATTTTGATGTAAAATAGTAAAATAGATGGTTTAGATAAAAATATGAGCTTACGATAGTTTTTGATATGAAAATAAAACATCATTTTTCGAAAAATACTGTATTTAATTTGTAATTATTAGAGAGTCAAAAAGATAGCATTTGCTACTTTTATATTTCATAAATTATAAGCATATAATT
>JAQIXJ010002588.1:0-15319 GCA_034700185.1 Phthiracarus laevigatus | reverse complement strand
AATACTAAAAGGCATGCATGACAACCCATTCAGCGGTCATATGGGATGTCAGAAAACATATGCTAGAGTCAAGACAAGATATTATTGGCCAAAATTAAAGACATATGTATTAAATTATGTTAAATCATGTATGGACTGTCAGAGCAGAAAAGGTGTAAACAGTAAACCTGCGGGATTGTTGCAACCTATTGCAGTTGGCGAACCATTTTCGATGATAGGTATAGATGTTTTAGGTCCTTTTAGAAAATCAGAAAAAGGAAATAAATATGTGATAGTGGCGATTGACTATCTAACTAAATATTGTGAGATTAAAGCGGTCAAAAATCAAACAGCTGAAGAAATTGCGGAATTTATTGAAGAACAAATTTTTTGCCACCATGGATGCCCACAAAAAATTCTGAGTGATAGGGGAACGCCATTTTTAAATAGAGTAGTACGATCTTTGCTATCTACTGTTGGATCTAAACACCTTGTTACAACTAGTTTTCACCCGCAATGCAACGGACAGGTAGAGCGCCTCAACTCGACATTGGTTATGATTTTGTCCATGTATACTAACTCTCAACACACAAACTGGAATATTTTCTTAAAATATGCAACATTTAGTTATAACACCTCAGTACATGATGGCACAAAATATTCTCCTTTTTCATTGGTATACGGTCGAGAAGCAGTTGCAATGAGTGATGCAGCCTTCAGACAAACATTAGGAATTTCTGATCCAGAGGAGTATGGAGAAATTGTTGTACACTTTTTGAAAACGGCAAGAGAACTAACGAGAGAGGCAATCCGGAAAAATCAAATTAAAATGCAAGAAAGATACAACAAGACGCATCGTGAAGTTGTTTTTTTCCCAGGAGATTTAGTCTATATTTACACACCTTTTAGAAAGAAAAATTTATCTGAAAAGCTGCTACACAGATATTTAGGACCAAAAAGAGTGATTTCTCAGCTTGGATCTGTAACTTATGAAATCGAGAACATAACAGGGAAAAAGAAGATCGACAAAGTTCATGTATCAAGAATGAAATTACACACAGAAAGAAATTTAGATACAGACGAAGAGACAGAAATAATCTCTGAAGAAGAATATTTAGAATATATTACAGAAGACAAACAAACGCAGAGACAGAATAATGAAGAAAGAACACCACAAAAATCAGATAATGTTGTTCCTGTTGTTAACGATCTAGATAAAAATATACCGTCTACACCACGATTAGCAGAAACATCCACAGAGTCAACAAGCCTCCAAACTCCATCCTCAAGATACGGAAGAATTTCAAGAAAACCCAATTGGTTTACTAGCTATATATTATCTATAACAACACTGTTTTGTTTGCTGAACATTGGATCTGGTAATTTTGTAAAAGTATCACCTTTGATTTGGTGTAGAAGTTCACAGCCCATTGTAACAGGAAACGAACGATTATCTTTGATTGTTCGTTATTTTGATCCTTGTTTCTTGTTTATAGACCGGAAATTGGTAATGAAGGATCACGAAGAAGCGTTAACAGCTTGGTGCCGCAAATCTTACGTTGATCACTTCTTACACCCTTTATCCAACCTTTGTAATGGGGATAATATACCAACCGTGTCAGCATATACTTATCTAAATGGATTAAGAGTAAATTGGACATCACTAACCCAAGTTAATAAAAAATATGGATGGCAACTATGAAGTTATTAATAATGAAAAGTTCATTATTGAAAAACAAAATCATTTAATGAGAAGAATGGAAAAGATGGCTATTTTTCTAGTAGCTCTAGGGTTTGTTGCAGCGGTGTCGGTTTTAGGACTAGTGGAATATTCTGCAATAAAAGTAACGCTAGTTAGTAAAGAAGTAGAGAGTTTACAAAGATTTAGAGATGAAACATTAGAAAAACAACGCATATTAAATAAAAAAATTAAGAATGCTGTTTCTTTGCTAGAAAATTCAATTGAAAATATCACGAAATATCTTAATGAAATTAGATCAGAGTTTAACGAATTTAAATCCATGCTGCAAAATGAAGTCGCCTTAATCTCACACTTCGAAGTTACATTTGCATTAGCTAAAGTGGACATTCAAGAAATAACGACCGACTACAGAAGAGGAAAACTGAACAAAAAGTTATTTTCACTTTTTAATGTAACATTAGACTGTCAAGATAGTTGCCCTATAGAATACGCTACCGCTATAGACTATAATATCGACGCAAATTATAATCTTATAAATTTTACATTTGACATGCAGAAAATTGATGTAACTTCATACTTGTTAACCGCTGACTCGTTTTCAATGGTTAATCATTTTCATGATTCTAAGCTTTATTGTTTTTTCAATTATAATGGCTATGAAATGATAATTTACAACAAAACACGTGGATGCATTTCACTTGTACCTGGTCAATATTATTTGTCATCAAACAATTTGATATTGGTACCTAAAGACGAACAATGTTCTAGCTTTAATGAGAGCGCCTTTTCTAACATGTGGCAAATTTCGAGATGCTTAAAACTTGACGAAAGTAACAAACATTTAACCCTACAGATTAAACATGCTAACCTATTTAACTACATTTATTGTTATAAACACTTTATTGATGTATTCGAAAAACATCTTGAATGCCCTGATTATGTCTTCAGCCTTAAAAACACCATCTCATTTTCGATCGAAAGACATGCAATATGTTGCCACACAAGTCAGAATTCAAAGTGATATGACGTTTAAAGCAGATGAAAGTTTTAAAATTAATGTACATTTGAAAGGAATTACAAATGTTTCGGTCAATATAAAAGAGCTTAAAGAAAGTGTCGAAGCGATAAATCTGACCCCAGACCTTTCAAACGCACCACAAGAACATCGTTGAATATTAACGTTTATTAGCTGTGTAATTGGTTTCTTTATTATTATTTGTCTATTCTGTGGTATACGTAAATGTTTCCTAACACAAGAATCGTCAACAAATCAATAAATAGTTGTTCAGATCAATACTATTGAAGAATTAGAATTGAGACCCTTAAATAATCAAACGCTTTCCAATACAAATAATGAGACTGAAATTTCTAGAAATCCTACCTTTTTTCAAGATTATTAAATCAAATTTAAGAAATATTTATTACGCACCTTTAAATTATAACACCTAAATTTTATTCTTTTTCTGCACATATAAAGCTGTTAACATTTTTGCGGTTAAGTTGGAGTTTGATCTATTTGGAAACAAATCGGGACGACTTATAATTTAGCGGCGAAGAATGTTACCACCTGTTTTTTCGGTTAATTAAAATCATTTTATTAATTTTACTTTATTAATAATTTTATGCACAGATGTTTTTGGCTACTTTAAAAAGTATGATATAGAAATCTAAAATTATGCATTATATGTTTGACTATTAAACTAATTACTAAAATTATCAAAGGTTTGAGGATTATTTTGCCACGTAGGCACTTTGAAATAGAAATAAAATTGTATATCAATTAAATTTGAAGTTATTTTTATTCGTTGACCTACGTTTGGTGACAATATACATTTCAACTTTTATGAAAATCAGCGTAAAAATAATTATAATGATTAAAATAAAATTCTAATCATATTACAAACCATTGATCATTAGTTTAATTTATAATAAAAGGGTAGAAATTGTTGTATTTAAATTTCCCAGTTCGTAAACTCACTAATTATCAGCGTAATTTACAATTCAAACAATTTTATTAACTCAAAATATAGACAAACGTTTACTTCATCTAAATTTGGATTATAATTGCAAGTATAATTGAATTAAAAATTATAAAATAATTATTCATTAATATTGAAAAAGAAAATTAAACATTAGATTATTAAAATTATGATTTTAAAATATTTTCAAAGTTTTTACTTTAAAATTTCGTTTTGGCAATTGTCTACTAGTAATATATTAAAATAATTTGGTCCCATAAACAAGAATAAAATTTCGAAGAACATATCCATTACAAACATATTAACATTATTCCAAATATGAATTGAAAAATTTAAAATATACAAAAAAAATCATTGATTTTACTACGCAGTATTTACTTTTAAAAGTAATATAATACAGTAAAATATAAAAGCAAATCTTAACTTTGATACACTGAGTGACATTGTGAAATAAATTTTTGTATCTTTTCATACAAAATATACTTAAAATTGTCATGACCAAAATATTTTACTTATTAATTGCCATATTAATTAAAGTAATAATTAAATTCAAATTTCATGGTGAACCTAAAACTTTATAGTCAATGTTAATTATTTGTAACTTGTTAAAATATTTGATTGACGGGTTCAAAAACTATTTAAGCATTTTAAACGTATTCAAAGTTGTGTCATTGTCGGGTGTAAAAACGTAGTCATAAATTAGGTAACAACTTCAAGGTCAGGTTTGACTGACTTGTGCATAAGTTTAAGTTTTATTGAACAATTCAAAACAACTAAAGCGATTTAAAACAAAGTCGCTGGTATTCCATATAAAATAGTAGAGTGGTTCAAAGTCGGAATTCGTGCACATTTCATTCGTTCTTCCAACATAGTAAGTACTTTTCTGGAATCATTTCGAAAATATTTCAATTAAAGAATCAAAATTGGAACTTTTTTGGCTATGATATCGTGATAACAGGTGAAAGATTTTCGATTACAGAAACACATTTTTGTCGCATTTGTTATGCGCGTTATTGATATCTCGATCCACTCACCTTAACATTTGTCGCATACTTCAGATTTTCTCCATTTCAGTTTAATTAATAGTTAATTGTTTCATCTTATGATATAATAAGTCAAGCTGTTGTTTCCTTATTCGTTTATCGTTTCTATAATCACTCTCTCTTCCTTTCTCCTTTTCGCGCCAATTGTCATCGATTCATTTTCCTTTCATATAGTTACAAAACTTTACCTTGTTTTTCTCGCGTCATATGTGGTTCATTTGTTTTTCTTTCATGTTATCGAGTACCATTTCATTTTCCGACAATCATCATTGGTCATCCAATAGTTTTTTTATTTGAAGTAACGATCCTTTTCTTCTCTGACTCGAACCATTCGTTATCCATTCGTATATCTTTCATATGTTTTCGAACTTTCTTTTCCTTTACCTCGCGCTACTCTATATTCTCTCTTTTTTGCTTAATCGATTTGAATTTTCTTTCCTTTCTCTTGTTTTTATCGAATCCAGTTTTGACTTAAGTTTTTAAACTGGGAAAATTAATATTTATTATTAAGGTTTCTAGAATTTTTTAATATTAACTCTAAGAAGTTTAAATTATTTATGAGCCTAGTTTTAGTTATAAATACTCTCAAGTTATGTTTCAAAAATTTAAATAACAAAGCTATTAAAACTTTTTAAAAAATAACATTAATATTGATATTATATATTACTAACATTAAGCAATTAAAAAAGAATTTTATTTTTTTAGTGCATTGTCTAAAAACTGACACCTAACAAAATGTTGCTGATCACTCTACGAAATCTGAAAAATTAATGAGCCAGAATTAAAGCAACACTCTCAATTTCTGTTTCAACAATGCAATTAAAAAACCTTTTAAAAAATTTAACAAAATAGTTCTAAAATTAACAAACCTTTGTTGTCAAAATGATAAAAATAGAAAAAATCATTAAAATTGAAAAATTGAAAAAATTTAGAATATTAACAAGTTGAAAAATTGGGTAAAATTGATAAAATAAAGAAATTGATGAAAATGAAAATAAATGAAAAAAGTAAAAAAAGTCTATTCACAGACATACATACAGGCAGACAGACATTACAATTCCAATAGCTCAACGTTTACAATGTGAGCTAAAAAATAAAAGATCGTTGCTTTCTTAATATCTGCTGATGATAGCTTTTTAAATATCTAATTTCAACATAAATTTCTGCATAAACAAATAAATTATGAACCAATAAAACGTTTCCTTTATGGAGTTTTTAAACGTATCAATAATGAGTTATGCTGTTATATTTTTCTAAGTTATGATTTAAAGGTGAATTATATTTTGTTTTGAATAATCCTTAATTGTTTGTTAAAAATAAAATTTTCGAAATTTTTCTTGTTTATGGGACCAAATTAATTAATTATTTTACTAAGAAACTAAAATCAAATTGAAATTAAGCAAAATGTTAAAAGTATTTTAAAATCATAATTTAAATGATCTAATGTTTTGATTTAAAATACAATATTTTTAAAGAACTAATAAAATTATCAATTAGATGCCAAATTTAGTATAAGTAAACGTTGACCATATTATGAAGAAATAAAATGGTTGAAATGATAATTGCACTTATAAATTGTGATGTTTAAGTTAAATTTTTTATCTGACTTTTAAGACATATATATGGATTTGGGTAAGTCAGTCTGTCCGTCATCACTTATAAGTATTAAGTATTAAGGATTTTAAATATTTACTTTATTAATGTGATTTTAACCAAATTTTTGTTCTCAATAAATGATTTAATGCGATCATTTATTCTAATTAAGGGATTTTAAATGAATACTTTTTCAAATTAAGGGATTTTAAAATTAAATTTTTGTAATTAAGCGGTTATTAAAGATAACTTATTCGAAAAAGGGATAACCATGTTAATCAGGCCAAAAAAATGGTGAAAAATCTACAAAATTCGTCAAAATTGTGTAAAAATAGGCAAAATATAGATATAAATTGGAAAAATAGGCAAAGATTACCAAATTTAGTCTAAATTGGGATCGGTAATTTCTCCCGTTTTTACATGAAAACAGTCTTAAAAATGTCATAATTAGACAAAATAAGTGAAGAACTAAACGGTATATTCCCTGTTTATAGCAAGAGTTTGTACTAAAATAATAAAAATCGGATAAAAATACACAAAAAAAACAATTGGGATTATTCGTTTTGATAGCATCAATTTTACAGAAATCATATCAAACAGATAAAAATTGCCCAAAACAGTATGGTATGATCCGTTTTCCATTTAATTAAAAAGACTATATTTTTATAAATTGAATTGATTATTGGCTTGTTTTATGTAAAAAAATAAAATAGAAGTGAAAATTAAATTTTATGGTAAATACTATAAACTATTGGGAGCAACCAAACGAAGAAAGCGAGAGACTATATACCAACTGAAATTAACTTTCCAAAGTCCGATGCTATGACCTTATTGATCTTGTTTTACTTTTTGTAATTTATTTTACTTTTAATTTATTAAACTTAATAGTTTAGTTTCATTATCATTTTCTTTAGTAATTGCTCAAAAACTAGTCAGAAACCTGCACACAGTTACAAATTCCATTTACGATGAAACGCGATCCGGTAGCTGACAACAATCATAAAGATTTTTACAGCAAAATTTATGATAAACTGAAAGCAAGTTTAAAGAACAGCCAAAACTATGAAACATTTGACTCATTTTTAGAAAATCATAGTTTATCATTAAACAATTACATATTAGTGAGAAGCGCTGACCGCAAAACCACGCAAATGAGATAACTATCAACACTAGGGGTAACCGAGACCTTTCTTACCAAATGTTCGGCTGAATCTGGAAATCGGATTACGCTTATACCAGTTGTCGTTTAACCAAAAACATTTATCACAAAATTAAATAACAGATCCTCTAACAAAACATTAAATCCTGTAACGGATTAACTTATCCTCTAACGGATTACGATTATTTAATCGTATACTTATTTAAGAAAATTGTTTATTTAAATGTAATTAAATCTTTTATATCAAAAGCTGATGTTAAAGCTGATTAGTATGAGGTTTAAATTTTAAGATAACAAACGAATGACTTAATAATTCAGCAAAAGAACTTTAGTATTTTACTTAATAGTAATCAAATATTAAATATTAATAATAAAATAACAAATTTAGAACTTTTTGTACAGATAATGGAACTAACTGTCTTGATGTTTTTTAAATAAGGTACTTCAGTGTTTATTACAACATAAAAAATATATTTAAGCTTTTTTCGAAAAGAATAAAAAAAATTAAGTCCGGATTTTTGGTTGTCACTCCTTAATCAAATACAAACAATATGACATTATTTATAAAATTATATACATGACAATTTATAGTATATACGGTTCGATATCTTCATATTTTTCTATTTATTTCATCTAAAATGGTAAATCTACTAAATAAATCTACTATATACACATTTTTTATAAGATTTCTCAAGCAAAAATTATCTCAAAAGAATACTTTTTGAAAAATCATATTATATAGATTTTAAGAAGTATATTATCCATAATTTTATACTTTCTAAGAGTGATGTTTCGCTTTTTGAAAGTTAAAGCAAAAGTTGAAAAGTTTTGCCACATTTTTAGGCATTTTTCACCAAATTTAAGCCCAATTTTGCCCTTATTAAAAGCAATTTTGCACCATTTTTAGTAATTTATGACACAATTTAATCTCTGTTTTGCTCCTATTAAAGCTAATTTTGCACCATTATTAATCTTTTTTGACCAAATTTAAGCCTTTTTAGCACCTATTTAAGAAAATTTTGACACATTTTGAATCAGTTTTGACACAATATTAAACCAATTTTATTAATTTTTGTCGATTTTTGTGTTCTAAAAAAGTCTATGAACAGAGTCACAGACACACAGACATGTCAAATCCAATAGCTGCATTTTACAAAGTGTGCTAAAAATTATAGTAAATAAAAAAATTATTCTTACTTAGTCTTGGATGCTGTTTTAAACTAAGGTATGTAACAAATCAAAATTTTATCGCATTGTATTGCTACATGTTTAACGTACATCGAAACTGGGATTGTTATGGAGATCAGTTCCAAGTGAATGAGCACTGTTCTAACCGATGATATTTAGCTAACTTTATAAAAAACAACTATTGGATTTGCAATCTTTGGATGTCTGTCTGTATGTTGACCTTTTTAAGATCACTAAAAAGGTAAAAACTAACAAAATTGGGTCAATAATTGCTTTAATAGCAGAAAAACAGGGCTCATATTCGGTCAAAAAAGACTAATTATGTATCAAAATTGGTTAAAACTGAAACAAAATCGGGTTACAAATGGTAAATATCGGGGGAACTATGTATAAATTTTGCTGTCACGCTTCTTATTAATATAATTCAAACACGTTAATGCGCGCCTACAAGTGCGAATATGCACCATTTGTGATGTTAACTTGTTGACAGCTAAACTAAATATGAAAAAATTTCCCTAAACACTCACAAAAGTACTATTTGTAACAATCTTTAAAATTCATTAATTTTTTAGTAAACAATAATAATGAAAAGTTGTTTGTTTAAAAATAAATTATCTAAAAGGATAAGCAACAATATGTTTTTTTTGGCATAATTATAATGCTGATATTTTTAATTAACTCGACTAATGCACAAATCTATTCACTTAACAACTTAAAAAGTCAAAGAGTAACTAAAGTAACTAAAATTTATTCTTGTTTTATACTAAGGTATGTTTTAAGCTAAGATTTGTTCCCGTTATTTTGCATCCTGCGTCCCGCTAACAAGTCGAGATTCCAAGGAAGATGTGCGGAGATCATTTTATAGGATATGTGCACTCTTTTAACTAAGGATTTTTTACACTATTAAAGGTTTTATGAATAGAATACAACATCGTTATGTTCGAACAAACGTCAATTCTACATTTGCTATTTTTAAAATCAAAATTAATGACAAGAAAAAAGACGCGTGGGGTTGTTTGTAATAATTTTAAACTATATAAATTGTAAAAAAGGAAAAAGTAGAAAATAAAAAAATTTGAATATGATTAAAAAAAAGTCAATAAACAGACAGACAAATAGATAGTCCAAAAATAATAGCCGAAGTTAATAAATTTTTCTAAAATAGTGTTCAATTAAGTTGTATATCAACTTCAAATCACTGAACTTAGCTTAATAAAAATGTAAATTTTATTAAATATTATTATTTATACCTTGAATGAAAATTGTTTAGTTCTTTAGTGGACTAAATACTAATCCTCAACTTAGCTATATATAACGTATCATATAAATTATTTATGGCTTTGTTAGAATCCAAATTTATAAAAATGTATATTGCATTGAAGTTTTTTAGTAAATTTTTTTTTCTCTTATTAAGTTCATATATACAAAAATATATATGAAGTTTCATTGTATTCAATAGAAACGAATTTAAAATTTTATATTATATTTAAAGTTTTTTAAAGTAAATCTACAATTTGGAAACATTAAATTTTATAGGCTCCTGGTTTTGTTTTGGCGGGCTTAGCTACAGCTTTGTCTTAAATTATTAAAATTGTTTTGTCTCAAATTAAATTCTTAATTCAAAACTTATATAACTTAATAATAATATTAATTTTGTCGATTCTAAAGAATCTAGCGAGTTGAAAAATTTCAAACGATTTATATAAACTAATTTGGTATGAATTAATACTGTCGTACAAGAATTTATTCATTTAAAACTTCTAATAAAAAATTTATATTAGCAAAATACAACAAAAGTCTGAATTAAGAAAATAAAATAGTCCAAGATACATTTATTAAAAATTTTAAAAAAACAGGTTATTCAAAAATAAATAAATAAAATTAATAAAAACACTTGTTTATATTTCTCGTATGTATATTAATAATTTACACAATTGACTATAAAGATAAGTGTAAGTTGCTATTAAACTGTAAAGTTTAGTATAATTTCATTTTTAATAGCTTGAATTAAAATTGTTCATTTCATTAGTGGACAAGAGTGACACCTGCAAAAACCTCATAATTGCGACTTCATATTATTCTATTAGAGACAAGTTAGATTTTTAATTAGTTTTTTATCTTACTTTTTAGGCATATAAATAGATTTGGGTATTTTCTTCCATCTGTCTGTCCGAGCTCTTATTCTAATTAAATGATTTTACAGCGATATCTTATTTTAATTTAGTGATTTTAAACGAAATCTTATTCTATTATAAGTATTTTAAGAGATTTCTTTTGTGATTTCCATGTTATAAATTACGGATACTTGGCGAGAATAGGTTTAAAAAGTGTCAAAAAAGGTGAAAATATGTCAAAACTTGTAAAAACAAGCATAAAATATATAAAAATTAGAAAATACGGAAAAAATTAATAAAATAAGGAACGGTATCTCACGTTTTTATATGAAAATAGTCATAAAATTGTCATAAATAGACAAAATTGGTAAACATCTAACGGTATATTCCATTTCAACAGTAAAATTTTGGACTAAAATGATAAAAATCGGGTAAAAATTGCCAAATTTCAGAACAGGACATTCCGTTTTTATAGTACAAATTTTACAATAATCATAACAATCGGATAAAAATTGCCAGCAACTGAAAGGGATATTATGTTTTCATTGAAATTATAAAAACTAAATTTTAAAAATAAAATTGATTATTGGCTTGTTTTATTTAAAAATATTAAATTATAAGTAAAAATTCAGTTTTATGGAAATTAATATAAACTAATGGGAGAGAGCAAACGGAAAGAGTGAGAGACCATATACTTTCCGCAAAGTTTAGATCTAATAATAACTAAAAACCTAAACATCTGATGTATGCCTAATTGAAGGCGTATGTTTTAATTCAGCTACATATAATTATATAAAGTTAACTTAACCAATTAAATACAAAACTCAGAAAAATTAAAAGTGACTGAGGTTGATATGTATTAACTAAAGAGTAAATCAGTTTTTTCAAAAAGTGTCGAGAATAAAGAAAACACAATTTAAATATGCATTTAAATAATGAAAATGTAAATAATGATTAAAAAGAACCCTCTTTTGAATAGTCTTATATAATTGATGAAAATAAAACAACAATTAAAATGAAAAATGTATTAGAAATATCAAAAAAACATTAGTATATTATTATTTTCATAATTTTTTATTAAACGTTACTTTAACAATAGTTTAGAGCTATGATTTATGGATAGAGATTCTTTTATCTTTCACATAAAAACCAAAGATTTGTATAATGATTTTAATAGTTCTCATCTTAATTTTTAAAATTATCCAAAAAATTATTTATTTTTTTTAAAAAAAAGGACTTTGGTTTTTAAAAGACGAAAAGCGTCAAAATCTATTCCTGAGTTTTATTTACGAACATTAAATGAGTATTATGCTGCATCAGGCGTTTTAGATTTATTTAGTGTAGTTTCAAATGCAGTTAGATAACATATACAAAGTTTTGGAATTAATTAGGAGAATAAAATTACGTTTCCTTTAAAACTATTAGAATTTATTGCATCCAAGTGATTGAATCTGCATGAATGGTTATCGAGGAAATATCAAACGTTCATCAAATTGTGTTAATCCTTTTAGCAGTTCGAGTAATTTTTAGAGAAAATTTTTGATAGCTCATAACCGGTACTTTGTTCAATGAGCTGTCGTCAATACAAAAAAAGTCAAAATTTGAGAGAGTTTAATGTTATAATAAAGCACTTCGAATCAGAATAATTAAAATGATTTGCATTCTAATAATCGTTTTTTAATAATAATTCGATTATGGTTTTCCTGTTCAGCAGGAACTTTAAATAATCGTTAAAATGTGTTTGCCAGCGATATACTGTTGTAATCTCTTCTTGCTTGAATGATAATTGTAACCGAATTTGAATGATAGATAGTTTGTCTCTACATGTTAATAAATAATTCATTAGATTGTTTACAGACTAATCACCCATACTTTTGATGGTATTTATTGATATTTATGTCGATAATAAACATTGCTCACTGAAATTAATGACCATAACTTTTAAACACAATTTAGTTTAATAAATATTTATAAAACAAAATATAATAATAAATTTTAATTAATGTTAACAGTTTTAAGCATAATCGATAAGTAAATATGTTTTCACTTTTAGGATAGTAATGGTAGTTATAATAATTTATTAATAATATTATTAAAATACTAATAATGCATGAATTATAATAATATCAAAACTATTGAGTATATGACTACAGTGTAGATGTTTATATATGTGACATCAATAAAATGTTTTTAATTATAACAATTCTCTTATCTTCTAGTTTTTCGTTACGGTAGTCACTTTTCCTTTTATTCTCCGTTTAGCGCAACTCTTATTCCATTCTGTTATCTTCTCTGTATTGACGGTTATTTTCTTGATTTAACTAGCGCCACTAATTAACTAATCGTTAATCTTTCATAACTTAAAGTAAGTCTTCATTAACTGTCTCGCGCCACGCGTAATCAAGCCGATTTACATTCCGGTAGCGAAGAAGACTCCTTGAAGGCCTCGGGCTACACGACATCTAATCATTTGTTTTTTAGAATATCACGAAGCTTTTCTATCTTTTCTTGTCTTCATCATCTGCTCTTTTTAGCTCACTTTTTTTTATAGGCGAGCTTATGGATTTGACATTGTTCATCTGTCCGACCTTCATTACGTTCGCAGTCTTATTTTAATTAAGGAATATCACTTATTTCTTGTATTTATAAAGAGATTTGAGATCTTGAAAACTGATTAATTTATCACGCTAGTACAGTAAGAAAAAGTCTGCTATCTATGAATGTGTAGTTCTTGTTTCCTTATGTATTTGCGCTTTACCTTCTAAATTTTTTCTTTTTTTGATTCCATTTTATTAAACAGATTAGTTTTTGAATCCAATTTTATAACAAATATGATTTACTTTGGTTAAGACAATATTTATCTATTTATTTTTATTAAAATTATGTTTTCCGCATTCTAATAGTTATATGGTTTTTTCTATTCAGGTTTTTCAATTAAAAGTCTAATTGGGCAACAATCTTTTGGATTAAATATGTCATTTTGTAGTACTGTTGAGATTTTTTAGATTTTTTAGACTAATTTTTCACTCTTTTTTTTATTAATTAATTCAATTTTTTATAGATTGATAGGTATAAGACTTTAAATTTCCTTAGTTCTTATTTATTTGTTGAGTTTTTTTGTTGCATTTTAAGAGTAAACTTTAAATAAATAATCAAATTGATTTAAATATTTTTAATGATGAAAATAATTTTTAATTTTGCTCTACTTTTTAGCTATCTTTGACAATTTCAGCTATTTAGCAAATCTATGAATGTTTATGTACTTATTTTATTGTTTTTGACTTATTAAACTTTTAAATTACCTTAAAAAGTTTATCATACTAGTATACTAACAAGAATTCACTTTATGTTCACATTTTTAAGATATAACTAATAAAAAGTTTATTTTTAATATTTATTAAACAATAAAATATATTGATTACTGTAAAAATTAGCTAATAAAAATTAAGTCCTAAGGTCTATGTTCAAGTTATTGTGAACACCGGTAAACACATGAAGACATTGTCAAATCAATAAGCTCGTTATCTGTTTAAGAAAGTGAGATTAAAAAAAGGCAGCCATCAAATTATAATAACAAGACATATTTTAAAATTATTCATATCATTTTTACATAAGATGTTTTATTTTTGGTTGAAAGGCTCATTTTGTTATTTTAAAAAATTTATTTATTTATTAATAATAACTGATTATTTGAAGTTACCAAAAAAGTTTATAAGAATGACTCAATGATTGTTTAATTATTGAAAGTCAAATAATCAAATATTATTGATGAGAAAAATGTTTTATAAATACAGTTGAGCGAATTCCAGCCAAAAACTGAAAGAAAATTTTTATGAGAATAAATGAAATATTAATTATAAATATCATCTACAGTTTAGTTTTCATTTAACTAAAATTAAAGAAAATAACCTAATTACATCGATTTCTAGTTTAGTCGTCAACCGCTTATCTTTCATTCATTCACGGACTCATTCTTTCTCCGACTCGAGCCATTCTTCATCCATTCGTTTATCTTTTTTGGTGTTAAAATCCTTTTGTTCTCGGCCTCGCGCCACTCGCCATTAAATCGTTTGTTTTTTTTCTCCTTTTCGCGCCACTCATCATCTGCTCTTTTTTCTTTCAATCCATTTACGCATTATTTCCCTTTTTTTATCGTCTTTTGAATCCATATTGTTAAATTTGATAATCTGTAAAATAAAATATTTGTAAGTATTCTCTTAAAAAGTTGATGTTCACTCTTTAAAGTCTGATACTCTACTTAGCCAGATTTCAGTAAACACTGTCTCATGTACTTTTGAAATAACATTTTTAATCAATTTATAACATGACAAATTTAAAATACTTTATGAGTTAAACAATTCAAAAAGAAATTTAAAAATTTTTTCAAAAAATAACAAATATATTTATATTATATAATACTAACATTAAACAATTAAAAAATAAATTGAAAATTTTTTCAATACATTGTTCTAAAAAATAACTACTTACCTTACAATAAGTTGATGTTCACTCTATAAAGTCTGAATCACTAATGAGTCAGATTTCAGAAAACAATCTCTCAA
>JAQIXJ010002587.1:0-15321 GCA_034700185.1 Phthiracarus laevigatus | reverse complement strand
TCCAGTATTATATTAGTTATTTTGTTTTATATGCTATGATTGCTTAATGACCACTTTTAGTGCGATAATTTAATATAACTATATTTTTAATAAACCATAACTTTTCAATTGTGATGTTTATATTTTCACAACAAATTAAAGCTTACAGCTTAACTGGGAATATTACGCCTTACGGATTCGATTCGTTTTCATAATGTTTTTCGGTTTTTGGTGATTTGAAAGTTTATGAAAAACTAATGGTTAAAACCGTATTTATTTATTTTAAACAATTTTCCTATAATAAACTTTGAGAAATGAGGATCAAAAATTATTACTTGAGTTTTGAAAATCGTTAGAAAAATTCGTTAGATATTAATTAATTAAACTAATTAATTTAAATTATTTTAAAAAAGATTTATAGTTATTTAAACCCTAAATTATTTCATTGAGAACCTTCATGAACCCAAAATGAAATCTTTAAATAGAGAAACTAATGATTGGGATAGTTATCATTTTCAGAATTCACTTATTCTAATAATTTAATCCAGAACCTTCATCGAACGCGTTTAGTAAATTTTAAATGAGAATATTTTTGTACCAACTTATTAATTTATATTATGTTTAGTATATTTTAAGTTAAATTCATTGAAATCGTTAGATATATTTAAAATCGTTAGATTCGTTAGAATCGTTAAAAATTTTGAAGTGAATTTAAGATTTACAATGATTAATATCAAATTTTTTATAGTTTGAATTAAGTAATTCTGTTGAAAAACTGAGTCCTTAATTAACGATTTTCAAAGCCCTAAATATTACACTGATTAAATAGCAACGCTTGATGCAATTTATTAAAGAAGATAGATATATAAACAATTTTCACGTCTATCTATAGAAAATAAGTTACAGAATTTCTTGCAATTAAAATTTAAATTTTAAAATATAAATTTATTTAAATAATTATCTTAAATATTAAAACTCCTTTATTACACTATAAAACTATAACTTTAGTTTCAAAATATTTTTTTGTTGACTACATTTTGATCTTTGCTCAAAGAAATTTCTTGTGCTCACTTTAATCAAAGAATTATTTACTCCTTCGATATAGTGTATAAAATCATATATACATATTCCAAAGTTGTCTGTCTGTCTGTGTGTGTGTGATACCCTTTATAGGCGCCTCCCCTGAGAGCTGCACCCCCTCGACCCCTATATCGTTGGATTCAGCTTAAAGAGAGGAGTGCAAGTCTGGGGGTTTCGAGGTAATGGGACCCCCGTTAAAAAATGGGGGCGGAAAAACTATTTCAAAAGCACTATATGCGACCCTCACGAACATCCACACCCTCGACCCCTATATCTTTGGATTCAGCTTAAAGAGAGGAGTGCAAGTCGGGGGGTTTCGAGGTGGTGGGACCCCCCCCCTAAAAAAGGAGGGGCAAAAAAAATTCAAAATACCTATCCACATGTATATCAATCAAACCAGCTAGAAGAACTGAGTAAAATGAGGGGTCACTCGAGGAGGTGGGACCACCCACTAAAAAAATGGGGGTGGAAAAACTTATTCAAAAGGACTATATTCGACCCTCCAGTACGTCCACCCCCACAACACCTATATCAATGGATACAGATCAAAGAGAGGAGATCAAGTAGGAGGTTTCTAGGTGGTGGGCCCACTAATCCAGGAGGGGTCCAAAAAATGTTAATAATACCATTCAACACCTACACCATTCGACTCTACAGAATAAGCTGAGTAAAATGAGGGGTCACTCGAGGTGCTAGGCACCCCCTCATGGGCTGGGGGATTCATACATGGGAGGGTGGAATCCGACAAAGGCGGGGGAGTCAGACATAAGCGGTGGAGTCCGACATGGGAGGGAGGAGTCCGACATGGACGGGCGGAGTCCAACATGGGCGGGTGGAGTACAACATGGAAGGGTGGAGTACAACAAAGTCGGGGGAGTCGGACAAAGGCGGGGAGTCCGACACGGGCGGGTGGAGTTCGACATGGGTGGGAGGAATCCGACATAGAAGGGTGGAGTACAACAAAGTCGGGGGAGTCGGACATAGGCGGTGGAGTCCGACATGAGCGGGAGGAGTTCGACATGAGCGGGGGAGTCAGACAAGAGCTGGGGAAGTCAGACATCGGAGGGTGGAGTCCGACCTAGGCGTGGGAGTCAGACATAGGCGGGGGAGTCAGACATGGGCGGGGAGTTTGACATAGACGGGGGAGTCCGACAAGTTCGGGTGGATTCCGACATGGGCGGGTGGAGTCCGACATGGGCGGGAGGAGTCAGACATGGGAGGGTGGAGTCCGTCAAAGGCGGGGGAGTCGGACATAGGCGGGGGAGTCCGAAATGGGCGGGAGTTGTGCGACATGGGCGTGCGGAGCCAGACATGGGCGGGGGAGTCTGACATTGGCGGGCGGAGTCCGACATGAGCGGGGGGAGTCCGACATGGCCTGGGGGAGTCAGTCATGGACGGGTTGAGTCCGACAAAGGCGGGGGAGTCCGACATAGGCGGGGGAGTCCGACATGAGCGGGAGGAGTCGGACATGAGCATTGTGAGTCAGACATGGGCGGGCGAGTCCGACATGGGCGGGCGGAGTCCGACATGGGAGGGTGGATTCCGACAAAGGCGGGGGAGTCAGACATGGGAAGGGGAGTCTGACATGAGCGGGGGGAGTTAGACATGGGTGTTTGAGTCCGACATGAGCGGGGGAGTCCATTTACAAAAGCGTAAGCAATATTCGCCCACCGAAGGTGGGCTTTTTTTCTAGTATTTAATTAAACTTTACGTCACAATTTTATAAAAATGATAAAAATCGGGCAAAAATAGCCAAAAAAACCGAACGGGATATAACATTTTCATTGTAACTATAAAGACTATAATTCTAAAAATCGGGTAAAAATAGAATTGATTTTTGGCTAATTTTATGTCCATAAAAATCCGAAAATATAAGTAAAAATTTAAATAAAAACTAATCGGATCGAGCGAACGGGGTGAGCGATCGAAAATATACTTAACAAAGTCATATATTATGACCGTATTGATCTTGTTTTGATTTAATTTTTGAAACCAATAAATTAATAAAGAGATTCTTTTACAACTTCTCATTTTTATTTATAAAATACATTATTGGGAAAATTTTGGTTGACATCATTTTTCTTATTTTTTTATTTCCTTTTTTAATATTTTTATATTTTTTTAAAATAAAAAGTAAATAAAGGTTAAGCGACAATTTATTAGTTGTTTTGCTGTAAAATAAATGCAATTAAAGTGTTTCACTTTAAAAATATTTTAATTGAAGTTTTTATAAAATTCGTTCTAATATTATTTTTCATGCTTTTTTTAAAAATATCAATAGATCGAAAGCTAGAGTACAGTAATTGAGGCATTCATAATACCGCAAAAAAAAATGGGATTTGGATAAAATCTTAAATTCGATAAAATTCGACTAACAACGGATAGTCGAGTTGTTTTTATATAGTTTTCCATTAAAGTGTTAAGTGATAAAAAATATTTTTTCCTAATTTTGGTTAGAGAAGTTTTATTCTATCGACCTTTCTAACCGTTAATAAATAAAACATATTTTTATTGTACGACAAATGCATATTAGTGATTGAAAATTAACTCCATCTACTTGGAGCGTTAATTGAATTTGAAAATAGTAACGGTAATGCAACGAGAGTGAAGTGAAAAAAATTTTTTTTGCCGTTAGTGGAACATAAATGAGTTTTTTGTCGGATTTTCAAAAATATTTTAAATAAGTATTATCAGTTAATTATTAAAAATATTATACAAATTAAAATTACTCTTTATAATCAACAAATTATCTACATTTTCCGGAAATAATCTGCTTAGCATTTTCATAAATATCAGTTTTTTGATTTTTTATATAAATATTATTTTAACTTGACTTAATGAAAAAAAATTCGCATTATTTTTAAGCAATATATTTTTATAAAATAAGAATGAATAAAAGTTTAAAATTTGTGATAAACGAAACTATTTTAATTTTTTTTAGTGAAACGTTAATGAGTGGAACGTTAGGGGAATCGAAAAAAAGGTATCGGTAATGGAACGTTAATGCTACCCGTTTTAATTTTATTACCGTTAGTGGAACTTCAATACTATTTTCCGGATCGGTTAGTGGATTTGAAAATTTAAAAACGTACCCCTTACATGCACGCTTCTCTTTGAGCTAAATCAACTGATGTAGGTGTCAAGTGGGTGGACGTTTAGGTGGGGCACTTATAATGCTATTGGAACAGTTTTTCCACCCGTTTTTTTAATGAGGCGTCCCACCTCCAAACCCCCCTATTTGCTATCCACTCTTCTAGCTGAATTGAATAGTATATGTTTCAAATGGATGCAATCCCCAGAAGATGGGCCTATAAAGACTTCACAAACAAACAAATTTTGTTTTTTATATATATTAGATAGATTGCGAAAAAATTATGGCAAAAATTTAAGCGTCGTGATTAGAGTTGGGTTTACTTTTTGTCTTTTTTAACTTTGATTGGCTTTGATAATGCTAAATAAAAATAAAATAAAATAAATCTTTATACTCGGCGTAGCCATTTCATAGTGCATTAATTATAAGAGAATCTAAATTTAGTCGCGCAAAAGACAAAAATCAAACAACCCATCTCTGGTCGTGATTGTATAGGGCTTTGCTTTACCTTGTTCAAGTATAATGCATAATATTAAGAGAAAATGAAATAAGAATGAGCCATAAGTTATTATGTTCATTTAGCAAATATATTAGCGAATTCTATTTTAGAGTTACTTAAACTTTTATACAATTTTTCTTTATTCATAATTATCAGATTTTGAAAGATTTTGATTCAATAAAGCTCAATTACTTTAAAGAAATAATTTAATTTGTTTATGATGAATATTGAGACTTCATCTCTGAAGTTTTTATGAAAAATGCTTTTCAAACAATTATACATTGTATTATGTTGTCGAAAAAGTAAAAACTATAAAGTTAGTTAAGTGACGTTTTAATTGTTGATTTTTTATTTTGTGAATTAAAATGGATAATGAAAATTATAGATAAAAAGTAGTTAATTATTTATAATAAAAACCAGTAAAAGTAATGAATATTTATTAATTTAACTGTTTGACATATAATTTATTGGTTAAAATATAATATCCCAATGTTTTGTACATACTGTTTAATATTATGGATAAAAATTTTGTTTAACATTGAAACATGTTTTCAAAGTTAAAAAAGCTATAAAATCAGTTATATTACTATTTCTATATTCCAATATCCAAGTATATAATTTTAGTCAAAATCCATAAACAATAAAGATAACTTCTTTTTGGAATAACCTATTTGAAAAACTTAATGTTAGCGTATCTTAAGCTGAAAAAAACAGTCACAGGGTATATAAGGAGTGTGGAAGTTACAGATTTGTTCGACTTCTTCTGGTAAAGTGGTAGTGAATGTTAGTAACCAATGAGTGATAGCTAAACATATATTTTATTTTCCAGATATAAAATGAAAATGTATTCATTAGCTGTTCTAATTTTGATGGTTTCTGTTGCAATTTCCTCTGGCGTTACCAAAACATCAAACCCGGAAAACAGAATCTTTGGTATAAATATTTGCAAAATATTATGCGGAATCTACGAAAGTTGCTGTCCCTTATGTGTAGTTCCTAGTAATTGCAATTGCAAATAATGCAATAAAAATAAGTTGATCACCTAAATTAAGTTTTAAAAGATTAAACTATTCTATTAAATAATAATTTGAAACTAATTATGATAATAATAAATTTTTTTAACCAAATTCGAAAATACTTTAAATAAAAATAAAGAATTATAGATTTTAGTTTATACAGTATTACACATTTCATTTATTAATTTATAAGTTTTAATATTAATTTATGTCTAAATATTAATAAAAAGTATGCTTAATTTTTAAAGCTTAATACAAAATGTTTTTAGTATTAAATAAAAATATAATAAATAAATAAAAAAAACATGTAAAAGTTAATTTATTATCAGAATTATTAGTCTTTTGGAGAGAATTATATATTATTAAACAACCCAAACTATTTAACCAAAAAAAATTAAATTCAATTAATTTGAACTAATATTTATAAAAGCTTATTTAAAGTTTTATGAATCACATCATAATCATTATTAACAACACATTCGTCACAATTTAATAAAAAATGACTAAATTGAGCGCAACATTGTTTAATATTATTATTATTACGAAAACGCTGTGAATCGAGTTTCGCCATCAAAAGCAGTAACTTTTTAATACCAGAGTAAAAATTGTTGAACCAATTGTTGCGAATATTATTCGGCACTAAACTATTGTTATTTACCAAAATCGTTACTAAATCACACCATAGCGAACATAATGAGATGTCATCACAACAATTGTAAAGAAAATAGTAATCATTTGGAGTACAAATAGCGTTCACAGCAAAACACTGTACTTTATAATTACGGGTATTTTTTATTACGGTTAGAAGAGTTGAGTAGATTTCACTAATCATTAACTTTTTACTCGATTTACGACTAGTTTTGCAGCAAAACTTTAAAAAAACATCGATTGACAAAACATAACTGAAAACATTGCACACATTCCATTGTAATTTAAAATATTTCGAGTTCGTTATGTAATGTAACAATTTTTCGATTAAACTTTCGAGATTTTTTGTTAGAATATCGTGCGAATGTAAATCGTGTGTCGATTGACGTGATAATAGCACATAACAAATACAACCACCACTTCGAACTAAATTCGTGGTAATATTATCGCCAACAACGCCTTGAATTTCGATATCGAATGCAATTAAAACAGAGTTAAGCAATTTTAATAGGAAAGCATCAGAAATATCTTCGCTATTATTAATGTAATTTTTTCGAATAATATCGGAAAAGTTGGCTAAACTCCACGTGCATTGGTTTAGTAAAGTTTGCGATTCTTTTCGATTGTTATAAATAGTAAGATAATTGTTGATTATTTCGACGGAAACGTTTGACACATCGCACAGATATGACAAGTCTTCGGTCATCGATGGAAATGACTGATAAACTGCAAGACATCGTATCGCTGACGAGTGACAGCTAAGATCGTCAATCGCTGGAGAGTTTGACACAGAAAATAATATCGAGATTAAGTAATATTTTTCGGGTGAAGTTAGAGATTCGAAAATAGTGCAACAAATTGTGGATAAAAAGTCTATGAGAAGATATTTCGACGAAAGTGATACTGAATTATTTTTCACGTTTAGATCTGATTTAAGGCCAGCAGAGAGTAACTGAGATTTCATTATCGAAATCCACCAGTTTTTACATTTGTTTATATTTTCTTCGTTATTCATATCAATCGAAGACTTATTTTCTTCATTGGTTAATATAATTTTAAGACATACGCCGATTGCGTACAAATATTTGCAAACAAGATTTTGTACGACACTATTGTTGATTGCAATGTCATAATCACAACATTTAAGAGCAATTTCTAATATTTGCCATATATTAACACCAAAATCAGTGTTGCTATTTATCATCATTAATGAACACAATTTAGGTCTTAAAATAGTTGTCAACAATTTCAACGATTCTCCGCATAAAATAATCGAATGAGGATTATGTATCGATTCGACATTAAATAATAATAACCTCTTCATCGAAACAGATCCATCAGCGCTCGACAACCATTGTTTTAGCTCTTCAGGAATCGGTTCCAATTCGCAAACACTACAAGCGAATGCCAAACAGCATTTCTGTATTTGTATGTCTTTATTATTGAGTACGAATAATGTCTTATATAAGATCGTAGTGAGTAAACCAGATCGCAATTTATTATAAGGTGTGATTGCAATCAAAAGCGACGCGCATTTGAACGCGTCATTCAGTATTTTGGTGTTTGATTCAGTCACCAATAATAGACTTAAACCACAATGTATTTCTTTAACCATTTCGGCCAACGATTGCGAAATCGTTGTGAATGACGTTAGCTTTGATGGCAATCGAATGGCAGATCTCGTGTCATCGGCCGCTAATGTGGGCACAAATTGTTCACCAGTTATCAGGAAACGTATGAGAAATTTAAGCGCTGATGAACGAACTTTATCACATGGATCTCTAAGTATTGATAGCATAACTGTCAGTTGTGATGAAGAATTCTGAGCCGAAGAGTCATCAGCAATAAATGATGACCAAAATCCGAATATCGTTCGCTTATCAAACTTATCGGTAATAATAGTGAGACACTCGTACGCAATAAAACGGATTTTGTTTGCTACAGATCTTTGATAAACGTTAATATCTTCGATGTTCAGTAATTTATTAGTAATACTATTAACACCATAACCACATTCGTAATCAGACGAAGATAATTCAGATTCTGATGTATTACTTGGACTAAGAGCTAATCCCAAACTTAATTTAGTTATCAGCTGATCTTCGTTATCATCAATTTCCACATCGACTCGTTTGCCATGATTTTTCGATTTACGCTTATTTCTTGCCTTACTCTTCGACGCTTTACACTTCTTACTGGTTTCCCCCATATTATCAATTGGTGTCACGAATTGAGATAATGGCGACGCATATATACTAGTGTTCACAATCTTCGTCATATCATTACCGGGAAAGCAGTAAAACGCGTACACTTTAAGTATGCCTAAAATATCGCCACAAAACGTATTAACGTCTCGAAGATTAACGGTTATCTTAAATTTCGATAATAATAAATAAACCGATCGTAAAGTATTGAGCATTAAATGATTTAAGGCGATTACAGTGGAACTTGCGTTTAGCGTTGTCAACGTCTTTAGCAACAATTTCTGACACTTAAGGTAAGCCACGAATTTTACGCAAATATCGACCATCAAAATAGCGCTGTTTTCGTCCTCTTGTTCACCGATCGTGTCTTTAATACCACACTTCAAACACTTTACTAATAGGTTTTGGGCGTTTATCTCTTCACTAATTTTAATGATATTATTATTATCGTTGCCGGCGTTAACCACCAAACGATTAACCATAACCGATATCTGCTGTAATGTTAGCGACCGTTGCGGCGATGGATGTTTGCGATTATATTCAAATGCGCGTAATAACACGTTTAAGTGATCGCAGAGCAGTGTTGTGCTGTGTTTCGCGTCAATATCGTCGTTCAGTGCGTTTAATATTCGCTCAATAATTGTGTTGTACTTGAGTCTAACGTATTCTTCGTTAGACATCAGTGGTTTAACGCTTGCTAACCATTCCACGTCCATATTTTTAAAATTAATTAATTTTGTTTAAATTAATCGCTTAATTTATTTTAACGATCGAAAACACTGTCGTGCTATCAAAAAACATTTGTAAACATTGTTAAGGGGTTATTCACTAATTGCCAAAACAATATTCAACAAAAATACTGCATAATATCAAATTTATGCGTGAAAATAAATAGGGTGAAAGACATGATAAGCTAATGATCCCTTAAAGTACTAAACTCAAAGCGAAAAGCGTATGATAAGCTGCGTGAAAATAAAAACAGTTGAATTTTTTTTTGAAAAATGTAAACGATGTTTGGTTAAAGCAAAACATTTCATTTAATATTCCATATTATAAACCGCGCGTTAGTTAAGTATTTTTGGACCGAATAAACGATGCCACGATTACGATCATCGGTTACCACCGGTAGGAACAGTAAACTGAAGCAAACGGTTACGCAAAACAACAAGTCATCGTCGCTGATCACGAACGACATCATACAACGTTTACGCGTCGAAGTGGATGACCTCAGACACACGTTGGACACGAACGCTCACCTGTTATCGCTGCTCGATGTGATCAAACAGAAAGCCAATCAATTGGCTAATGAGTGCATATGTGCGCACACAACTGATCTCAAGTGTGACGTGAAAACCCATATCGATAACTACGACCAAACTCTTACGCACACGAATGGTGCGAACGATGGCGTATGTGATAAAAATGATATTGTGGTTAATAACAGTTTACCACAAGTTGACGATAAATTAATGGTTAAAGTAGAAGTGTGTGACGCAACGAATAGCAATGGTTTTGAAGATAGCGTTAGATTAAAATCGAATAAAACGCGAATTAATAAAATGGTTTGTGATAAGAAGAAAATTGTTAATAATATCGCGAAAAAGGGTATCATTAAAGTGAAAGCGAAAACTGGTTATAAAAAGAAGACGAAATTAGTGAAAGACGAGAGCGAACACGTGTGCTCGTGGCCCGGATGTGACCAGACGTTTGCGCATTTGTCAAAATTGAAGAAACATTTGATCACACACTCGAATGAGAAACGGTTTAAGTGTTCGTACGCCGACTGTAATAAAGCGTTTAAGCGTAAACACTCGTACGACTATCATCTCGATAAACATCGGTTTGGTAAACCCGAACGCGTTTTTAAGGCATGCATTATTGATCGAAATTAATTAATGTTTTAATTATTATTTTTGGATTGAATGTTTAATTTTATTTCCAGTGCGATTGGAATGGTTGCGAAAAGCGGTTTCCATTTAAGCACTTAATGACATCGCATTATAGAGTGAAACACTTGAAAGAAATTAAGTTTAGATGCGAATGGCCTGAATGTGGTCTCGGATTTGTTAGCAGAGACCAGTACGACACTCATGTCGGTCAGGTTCATATCGGTCAAAGTCTATACAAGGTATATACTCTTTGGTTGTTTGTTTATATAATTTGAATTTAAATTTAATTTATGTTTTGAAGTGTGATTGGCCAGAGTGTAACAAAAGTTATCGAACCAAAACCAATTTACAGCGACATCAACGTTACAGTCATTTACAAATAAAAAGTTATAAGTGTGAATTTGATGGATGCAAACAGTCATTTACCCGTATGTGTTCATTATATATTCGACAAATAATCTATTTATATTAAGCTAATTTTTATAACATATTATTATTTATAAGCTTTTAATCAGAATTTATTTTTCTTAACATTTATTCATTTCTAAATGTATTAAATAGGAAAAGAACACTTGGAAACGCATAGATCACAACTACATAATTGCAAAAAGCCTTTACTTTGCGATTGGCCTGTAAGTTCATATATCGTAACGCATTTAAATATCGATTCGAAAATATTAATGATTCAATAATTATAAAAGGGTTGCGAATTCGGCACAACACATAGCGGAACACTAAAACATCATAAAGTAAATTATATTAAATATTAATATAGATTCGTTTAAATGAAAGCACGTTATACTGTATTAAAAATTTGATACTCTTAAAGATGAGACACACCGGCGAACGTCCGTATAAGTGTTCGTGGCCTCAGTGTGAGTGGAGTTTTCGACAGAGCGATCACTTGAAAACGCATATGTAAGATATTTTTGATTATGGGTATATTAGTAAATTTGTTTTACTCAATTTTAAGGCTAAAACACACGGGAGAGCGACCAGTGAAGTGCGATCACAGCGAGTGTTCGCTCAGATTTCAGTCGAGACACGCGATGAAAGTTCACTTCGATAAAACGCATATCACACGTATTATTGACAATACTGTTCGCATCAGTTAATCATAATTCACTTAATTTTTTGTAATTTTTACGTTAAATATAATGTATAATGAAGTCATGTGTTTATTTATAGCGCCAACTTATATATATTTATAAATACATATATTTTATTTGATTTAAGCACTTTATAACGGATTATTAATAAATATTTATAAATAGATAGGATAATAGCTTATTATGGATTGATAATTATAATTAAATTGTCGATATTTATATTGTCCTCAATTCTCATACATCCACCGATCATCAAATAAATAAACATGAATTTATAAATGAATTGAAACCAGTAGTGAAATTTTTTGGAATCATGAATATAAACTTTTGTGCAATAAGATATTTTAAAGTATCTATAGATACTCTAAACATCGAAAAATAATTTGGAAATAAATTCTTAGTAATCTTTTAAAGATGATTTATCAGTAATTTATTGGTTTGGGGCCAGCTTTCAGAATATTTTGCCCAAACCCCGATTTTTTAAATAATTCAAGTTTGACTTAATGGTTCCCGAAAATAACTTACCCTAATTACGAAACCAAAATTTTATAAAAATTTTGTGAATTTTTAAAATTTCCACTTTATTTCTAACTAAATAATAATTATTACCTGTAGTTAGGAAACTATTACAATTTTTAAATAAGATGATATTTTTTGGTTTAAACATTTAAAACCATAATAAAAATTAGAATAAAAAAGATCTGTCGGTTCTAGTCGGATTTTAATTCATCGGTTTCTGGTCGGATCTGATAAAATCATGTCGAGTTCTTAAAAGTTTTGTAGATTAACTTGTTAATTTTGCACATCAAAAAATTGAAATGTTATTTTGTTTAATAATAAATTACTTTATAAATGACTATTATAATCGAAGTTAAACAATTACTCCAAAATCATACAAAACCTTAAATATCAGTTTTACCCTATTCTAAGGAATTCACATATACAGTTTAGAAACATGATTTGCAGATAAACCTAAGTCTATTAGTTTTATTTTATAATAATTTTAATAGGTTTGTTTAAGATTAAATTTTATTGTTTGAGATGTCTATGAATACAAGTTGTTTTATTGATCAATCCGTATTCAGAAATTTTGTATGATGGAAAACATTAAAAAATATATGTTGGAGTTTAAATAATTTTGCAGTTTTCTATTATGTCAAAATAAATTTATTTAAAAAATTTCTTAAATTCACCGTTGAGCTAGTGCGGACGGACGGACAGGTATTGTCAAAAGCATTAGCTCGCTTTTTAAAAAAAAGTTAGCTAAAAATCATATAAGTTGCTAAGGTGATATAAATAGATTAGATAAGCTGTTTTACCTCAATTATTATATCATCAACTGGGTATTCAATTATTATTTTCTAATAAACATTTTTAATCTTTTTATATATAATTAGTTATTCATATTTTGACATTTGTTTTAAATTAATTTATAATTAAACTCAATGAAGTGTTTATAATCATCAATCAAGAATTGTAGGTATATTGATACTGAATTTCATTTTATTCAACATTCAGAAAATAGTTGACGTCACAACTTATAAATTTTATGAGTAAGTGACTATGACTGTGACATGTATTATGAATAATTTATTTTATCCAACCTATAAATATTCTAACTTAATTTCCACTAGAAAATCTATAACCATTCTGTAAATTA
Organism: Phthiracarus laevigatus; assembly: GCA_034700185.1. NCBI lineage: Eukaryota > Metazoa > Arthropoda > Arachnida > Sarcoptiformes > Phthiracaridae > Phthiracarus > Phthiracarus laevigatus. Next base: position 2,146 of record JAQIXJ010002587.1, on the reverse strand, counting down.
ATAACATAATTCAATCATACTTACAAATAAATGAGTAGACTAATTAACAATTGCAGAGAAAATTTACTTTATGTTTTATAATAATAATTTCCAATATACGTGTATTGCATAATCGTCTTGCCAAAACTTTCAATTAAATATTCAGGCTAAAGTTTGTTATAATTAATTATTCATAGTCATTAAAGGTCCGAAGAAAGAAGTTTCTGAATACCTTGATCTTAAATGGGGTGGCAACACTCATCGGCAACACTTAACAGACAATTTTTTGAACTTTGGTCCAAAAAAATTTTTCAAACAATTCAGATTTTATATACAATCTCGTTTTGTTGGATGGGTACGAGACGAGATAGTGGGGGCCGGTAAATGTAGTAAAGACTTTCAATTTTCTAGAGAAGGGGTCTACACTGGACAAGCACCTCTAGTAGATAATTGTGGTTTTTATTGTATGAGTAATAATAAACTATTTATCTAAGGAGTTAAATAAATTTAACTCATTGATTGTTTTTAGTATTTTATAACATGAAAATTAAGTATTTAGTACTAATTAATATTATATTTATATATTAATTCGTTTTTTAAGGTTTTCGCACTTAAATATAATTGTTCCTATAATTTAACAATTAATTCTTCAGATTTAAAAAAACGAAAATAATTACTTTAGTTTTTAAGTACGTATTTGATAATGTCAAAAAAGTCAAGAGATTTTGTAAAAGAATTCATTGAGTTAAGAATAATCGGATATGGAGGATTTGGGACAGTATTTGAATCTAAATCTTTAAGAGATGAAAATTCGTATGCAATTAAAAAAGTGGCGTTTAATTTTGAAGAGGAGCCTAGAGTGATGAAAGAAATTGATAGCTTACAAGCAATTCATAGCGAATTTATTGTTCATTTTGTCGATTCATGGGTGGAAGAGAACTATTACATTGATTCTTACCATAAAAAAAAACAATTATAATCATTCTATCCTTTCTTCAAATGTTCTTTTATCTCCTTATAAAACACATTTATTACACTTACAAATGGAATTATGTAATATGACATTGCACAGTATTATAGCAAGCTATAATTACAAGGGAGAAAACATGATTACGCCTGAATGTTATGCTTCAGCATGCGAAATACTCATACAAATATTGAAAGCAGTTAACTATTTACACACATTAAATCCACCAATTATTCACAGGGATTTAAAACCGGATAATATTCTCATTATGCAAACGGAAAATAGGATGAAAATAAAGTTGTCGGACTTCATTTTATCTACATTTCATGAATTTGATAATCAATCACATACTAGGTCTCTTGGAACCATGCAATATATAGCACCTGAAGTTGAGATGACTCGACAATATGCAACTAAGGCTGATATATACAGTTTAGCTGTTATTATTCAAGAGCTATTCAATATGGATTTTAATAAGTATGATTTCTTGTCTGACTGCAAATTTGTTAGATCTATGTTTTTGATTATGTTCGTTTATCCGTCCGTTTATTTATTAATCCTTTATTAAAGTTTCCGTTGATTAAAAAATATAGTGTTAAATTGACAATGTGTATGGTCAAAAATAGTAAAACGGAGACAAAAATTTTGTCAAAATACTGAAAACCACATCAAATTATGCCAAATTTTACGAAAATGAAAATATGTGTCAATCATGACATTAAATTTATGACTATATATCTAGTTTAAAGTTTGAAATTAATCAAAGTAACTTTTTTTCAGGGACATTATAAAGATCAGTACCATCTTGGTCTCAAAATATAAGAATTTGATAGACATAACTAAAAGATGCTATAACGTACGTGCGGAACTAAGGCCAAATTGCATGTCTATTATAGAAACTTCTCATTTATGGTTTTACGAGTTACCAATTAATTTTGATGATTTTCTAAGAGAAATCAAAACTAATTTGACAATTGTTAATCCAACAAATCGTTTGTCATACACGTTTGAACAAAATAAATCCAAAGCTCTATTAATCAATGATTCACTTTATAATGACTACAAAACTAAATATAAAGATATTAATATACTCGGAAGTGGTCGCTATGGTCAAGTTTGGAAGGTTAAGGATAAAGACGACAACAAATTTTATGCAATGAAAAAAATAAAAATATTGACCAATGATTTAGAACAATTGGA
>JAQIXJ010002586.1:0-15324 GCA_034700185.1 Phthiracarus laevigatus | reverse complement strand
ATTATCACTCTTTCTCGTGTAATTCAACAATGTTATATAACGGTTAAAGTTTTTATATATTGTTAGTTAACCTTTCAAGAAAATAGCTGTATTAATATTATAGGAGAACGTGACAGAGAGAGAGAGAGAGATCATTCTTTTCTATAATAAAGGATAAAATTTTGTTTTTTAAAAAAAAGTTTATATAATTTATGTTTTTATTATCGTTCTAAACAAAGGTAATTATTTTATTTTATTGTTTATATATAAACTGCAAACCAATTACACATTTCAAAACAAATTAATTAAGAATTTTTGAAAATTAAATACTTATAGACAATAAGAACTCCGCAATAAGTTGAAGTATAGAAAAAAGCATGTATTATAAAATTTTAAAATAACCAAATATAAAAATCAATTAAAATAATGTTTAATTACATTTTTAAATTTCCTCTGGCATAGATATTAACATTAAATCACAAAGTTACCACAAAATCTTTTCATTAAGTTTAACTTTATATTCATAATTAAATTCAGATTTTGCTTTCAAATTTAAAATTCTATTTGCCAAAAGTTAAGAAAGCAGTTAGAAAATTCTTACAAAATTTAGTCAAGCGAATAAAAACGACTACGTTAATAAAGGAGTACTACAAACCATTGCAATTGGAGAACCATTTGATATGGTCGGTATGGACATCGAGCTATCTCATCCAAAAGTATATCGAAGTTATTCGTATTCGGTATAGTGTTACGCCATGGAGCAGTTCGTAAAGTCTTAGCTAATCTCGGCGGACAGTTTAATTCAGGATTTACAGAAGAGTTCTTTTCGATTACAAAGACCAAACACGTGAAAACAAACGCTTATTTATTGTTTGTTATCCAAGTAAAAATTTGGTAAGACTTAAAGGACAAATTTTTAAACGCGAGAAATGTCGCAAATAAAAATTTAGCGATAGCGCAAGAGAAACAAAGAAGAAGTTACAATAAAACTCATCATGATGTAGTATTTGATGTGGATGATCTTGTTCTACTTCTCACCCCATCCAGAAAGCTTGATTCTTCAGATAAGCTGTTATTCAAGTACAATGGCCAGCACGTAATACTTGTTAAGCTATCACCAGTTAGTTACAGGAATGCAGAGTAGAAAAGACCACATAAAAGTCAAATCGTGCATGTAAGAAGATTAATGATGTATCATCGCGAAGATGAACATTTAAATTAGTTTATGAATTTTATGTACTAAATTTTTAAGTGATGGGGAATGTAAATGATATAATTAAATTTATTAAATTAAACTTACCATTAGTCAATGATGTGTTAAAATAAATGAATTAATGATGATGTGTATATACAATGATAATGAAATGTTTTTACAAAAATAATGAGAATATTTACATATGGTAAATGATACGATTAATCACGAAATGTTTTTAATTCGAAAATAAGTTATGACATGTATTATGATACCGTAATGTATGATATTCGAAATGAGGTGACTTGCAGTATAAAAGATCTTACTTTTCCATAAAAATATTAATTATTATTTTTGACGATTATTGTGCAGTTTAATTTATTTTAAGTAGTAGTTTCGAGTAGGTACTGTGCGAGCGGTGGAGTGTCGATTAGGCATGCTACCCGAAGGCCGGAGGTGAATGAAAGTAGGGTTACGGCCTTATAGGTTTCTCGATTAGAGAGACAGTGCGGCCTCACAAGCACGGACAGACAAACAGCCTACTAGTCGCCGACCCGTCAAAACCAGTGTTTTTTTTTGTTTTCCAATTAAGGCGTATACTAGCATTAAAAAAGACTGAATGGCTTAACACCACAAACATACAACTTCCTAGCCATATAAACGTTTTATTATATGTATGTGGTGTTAAGCCATTCAGTCCTTTTTAATACTAGTATACGCCTTAATTGGAAAACAAAAAAACAACACTGGTCAAAGCAGACCGGTGTCGGAGAGCTAGCCAGAGCACCGGAATATCCCGGGATAAAGGGATTGCGTAAGCAACTATCCCCTGGGAATTGCGATGGTGCTACTGGTCGGCGCTTTCAATATAGTTTCAATTGCTGTGGCATCGTATTCACTACATATTTCTTGTTTACTAACACTGAAGTTATCATCTTTTTTATCGTAAAAATCATTTATAAATCATCACAAATAGTGTTCAATTATTCTTCGATTTATGCATCTTCATTTTATTTTAACTAACAATTTGCTATACTTATAAATAAGGAACTTATCAAATCATGATAAACATAATTCACCTGTTTTTGACAAAATCTGATTGAAATATAAAATTCTTGTAAAATACAAAAGTCGTTAAATAAAAGTCATAGTTGGTTTCAATCAGTCTCAAAATGTATCTAAAAATGTTTACAGTACTAAAATCCAATTGAAATCAATAATGCCAAAAGTAAATGCAAAAGACATATTATTTGACTTTTACTTTTAAAAATTGTATTAAAAAGCGAAATTAAAAACCAAAAGTAAAATAAATATTTTACTTTCATTTTAGCTTGAAGAAAAAGTAAAATACAATCAAAATTAAAAATTCTAAAAAAAGCAAAAGCAAAATACAAGCAAAATTAAAATTTCTAAAAAAGCAAAAGTAAAATACAAGTAAAATTAAAAATAAAACTATAAGAAAAAGCAAAAGACAATCTATATAAAAATAAAACTCAAAAGCAAAAGTGAAAGAAAAGCAAAATTAAAATTCGGAAGTTAAACAACACTAATATCAAGCCTATAGCCTAATCTTATGGATAAGCAAAAATATTGCAAAATTGACTTGTATTACATATAAAGTATTAGTAATTGAGTAAAATAGAATATCTTTTACATAAACCATTCTTTAACTATATTTGAAAACTTAAAAAGTCATTTCATAATCGAGTATTAACCTATTAATTCAGAATTGTGTAGTTTTGGAAAATATAACTTAAAAAGCAATAAATTGCTTATAACTGCAAAATTTGTCTGATCTAAACACTAGCCTATAGAATATTCTTACAGCAAGCTAATTTTTAGACTAGTGCATACCATGCAATATAAGGTTTACACTAAATTTTCATCTCAAAGTTGGTTATACCACCAGTATGTATCCATTTATTTATTTAAACTACGCATCACTAAAAAGTATAAATATTTTTTTATTTAAGAATGATTTTGCAAAATTTTTGTATTAATTAAGCTATCTAAATAAAAAATGCTTTCGCTACAAATGCATTCGAATTTGTTCGTATGGTTTTACTTCATCCTAAAAATGAAATCCATTATTTAAAGTCATGTACTTAAACAATAAAATCAAAACTGCAATAAATAATATTAATAATAATAAAAATTAATCACAATTAAAAATGCGTTTGATTCAAATTCAATCGTATTTAGTCGTGTGATTTATCTTCTTTTTATTGATGACAGCCTTTTTTCGGTTTATTTTCTTGCTGTTTCTTCACAATGGTATCTATATTTTTGAGCGCTGACTCCAATTCATTCAAATTATTTTTCTCAACTTCCGATAATTGATTGTTGCCAGCCAATAATCCATCAATTTCTATTAATATTACGTTAACAATCGGCGAGACTTGTTTCGAGAAGATGTTACACTTGTCCCAACAGTTATTCTACTGTTTCCAATAGACCATCATTTTTGTAAAAATTTTCCGGTAATTTTACTTCTCTTTTTCCCAACAATGATAAATCACAATCTAATAAAATAAAAATTAGATTACGCTATTTTTTAAGTCTGTAAAATTTTTTAAATTAAAAATTACAATTAATTGTGAACACTAGTAGTAATACGTCAGATAATAATTAATTCATTTTATAATTCTAGTTAAATAGTAAGATTTTTCAATAGAATATAATAGTAAGCAAAATTAGTCTTAAAGTAAATTTTTCGGAATGATTAAATTACTAAAATACTTATTCTATTTATACTGTTTTACATTTGAATAATAAATAAAACAGTATTTTGTCATCTCATTTAAATAATAAATAAGATAATAAATATTTGAATCGCCGTATGGTAATTGGTCAAAATTGAACTTTAAACCCCTGAGTTTCCATTTTCATAATTCAGGTAAACAATTCAAATAACTCAGTAATCTACATGAGTATCACATAAGCACACTATCGGTAATGATTGCATTATAACATTTTACTGTTGTTTTTTAACAAAAGAATTCACTTTTTTAAATTCTCAATCTATTAACTTGCCCACCATTCTTGACAAATTCCAAGGAAAGTTTTTACTAGACATTATCAATATTGTATTATTTCTATGATTAAAATAAATTTTGCCCAACTTATTAATTAATCAAAATGCGTTGACGCGCTTCAGGAACACACTGATTGCATGTTTATTACAAAGTAATTTCCTCGATTTTGACATTAAATATAAAAATATTATAAGAAATTAAATAATTGCTAAATAATTGCAAAGTTACTTTGATAGTTATATAATATATATCTATATATGTAATAGACAGTTTAATGACTATCTACTTTTTTCGTAATTTACTAATATAGATGTTATTGTTAGATATAAACCAATGAAGATGCATATATCTAGTCATGAGCCATGATAATATTTGATTTAACCTTTAAAATTAATGATTTAGTTTCAATACTCCTATTGTTTGTATTAGACTATGAAATTGTGAAAATTTCAAGGACCGATCCCGATCCAAGGCTAACAGACTTGAGCACGAGCCAGAGCCCGATAAATTTAATTAATTAAAGCCCGATCCAGCCCGATTTTACATAAACACTTTTTTAATCACAAAATCAAATTCTGAATTAAATCTTTATATATCTATCTTGATTATAATTATATTTCATTTATGCTTATTTGTAAGTAATAAGTGATTTTAATGATATTCTATTATTTTTTTTAATTTTTGTATATTTTAATAATGTTTAATAAATTATTTTTAGCAAAATTAAAATTATTGGGCTTATTATTTTGTGGTACAAAACCCAAGCCCGAAGCAGATTTTAACTAAACCGAGACTGACAAAAACCAGACAGCAAACGTCGGGGCCCGCGCAGGCTCATTTCATAAACTAGTTTGTATAAAATAAAGAGTATGCTAATCATTACACACGTGTGGAGCTGTTATCAGTAAATATAAATAAATGCCTTTAATCTGAATTATTTTACATTTATGTTTATGTGTAAATAGGATACATAATTCTAATATCTTATCACAAACAGTACATCCTAACGAATGGAATGTTTTTAGGAATTATTAAAGGTGCTAATGGTTTGACTTTTCACAAACCAAACCAAACCTTAGTCTGCGGTTATTAAACCAAATAAATTAAATGCATTACAATTATTAATTATTTCAAACAAATCAGAAAAAACCGAGCGACAATAGTGATACGTTCACTATTAACTGTTATTTTTACTTATGATATGTTATCTTTATTATGAAATATTTATTAATTATTCATCGGATATTAAAATCACGATTTTAAATTTTTAATTTCTTTTACATATTTGTCGTCAACTATCTTCAAAGGTATGCTAATAAATCTTTTATATAAAAAATGTAAAAAACAAAAAAATGATATAAATTGAAACACCAAATTTAAAACACATTTATTGAATGAAAAATTGTTGTTTCAAAATATATTCATAAAATAATTTTTTTATAAAATTTTTTTTAGTATACCTTTGTAGACATTTCACGGCTATAATGTATAGAAAACAAAAAAATTAAAATTAACGAAAACTTGTTTCTTACTTTGGACTCACAAACAAGTTTTATACCAAAACCTTAAGATATTTAATAACTTCGGACCAGGTTCAGATATGTAAAACTGAAAATGAATTATAGTTAATAAAACAAAGCTCAACTTTTTTATTATTGCTTCTTTTAATGCAATAATGAATTTCTTGACATTAATAATGATTTCAAACTTTTAAGAATTTTCTGACTGTAAAATTACTGCGAATTATTCAATGTAATTCATATCCATATTATTGAAAATACTCATAATTAAATCCCTTAAACAATTAATAAATGTGTTTTATCGATAATTTAACATAAAAATCTATTTTGGATTTTGTTGAGCTAAAAGGCTTTGGACCGAGTTCTAACCATACTACTTACTACTTGTTATTTAAGTTAAAATTTGTCAAGACTTTATGTTTTTGTTAAATTTGACAACTTTCCCATCACTTTTTAGCTTGACAACTTTGACAACTTTTTAGCTCACTTTTCTAAAAAAGGGGAGCTTATGGATTTGACAATATCTGTCCGTCTGTCCGTCCGTCGCAGTTTCCGCAGTATTATATTGACAAAATGATTTAATTTATTTAAAATATTAACACAGGGCTTTGAGATCTTGAAAACTGTTTTATTTATACACTTGTATGCATTAACCTTTGAAAAAGTGAGCTATCTATGAATGTGTCGTTCTTGTTTTTGATAAAAATATACTCTTAAAGAGCTACAAGATTTAACTCTGTTTATTCCATGCCAAATTTATGGAACACTGTCTAATATTTTTTTTAAATTTTTGAAGCCTAAAAATAAATCCTAAAAATTTTTCAAAAAAATTACAAAAAAATATTTGCTAAACTACATTTTTTTCTAAATTTTAATGATATAACAGTCATGATATCTTAAGCTATTTAGGAGAAATTAATTATTTAAGTTAAAAATTTTAGTTTTTAATTTTTGAGCGCTTCATGTTGGACTTTTCAAATTTTCTTTTAAGCCAAAATGCTTAGAAAAACATTCTATATTTTAGCAAAAATTCTCAATCAAATCAAAAAATGGATCCGATTCCCTAAGCAAGTTAATACTATCTCTTTGTTACAAAAAAGGACAAAAATCGTCATATATAGGTAAAAACTGGTTAAATTTGAGAACATTTACTCCAAAGTCAAAATTAATCAAAATTAGTAAAATATCTGTGATACATTTCAGTGGCTGATGCCGTTATTCGCTTTAATAATAAGAACTTTTAAGCTCAATACGGGTAAAAAACGTCATAATTTCAATTTTTTAAATAGATGGTCAAAATTGATGTTAAAAATGAAGTTGCATGTACAGTAAATTGGCTGTATTCAAGGGATTTTGATTTTCAAGAGATTATCATGGTCATTATTCCACTAATAATGGGTTAAATGCAAATTATTACAAAAATTGCAAAAAATTTGGTTACAACTTATGTGCCTTCTGCCAATACTGGATGTAACGCGATTTTTAACTAAAAATAATTAAATATTTTGTTAACATAAGAAAATAAAGTTAACATTACTGAATAAATAGTATATCTTATTACAGATCTTCTATAAAGATAACATAAAATAATTGTTGGCAGCTAAGGATCGATCCACTTTTTACTATTTGAATTATACAAAGCATAGTTGGATTTGCTTTTTGTCTTTTGTAACCTTGATAGGCTTTGATAGTGCTAAATGAAACAAAATAAATAAAAAGATTTATACAGCAGCGTCGCCATTTCATAGTGTATGAATGATAAGGGAATGTACACTCAGTCGCGTAAAAGACAAAAAGCAAATCCATCTCTGATACAAAGTCAATAATATGACTTGGTTAGTGAAAATCGTTAGAAAAAAAGTGCAAATATGTTAATAAAATGTCGAAAATCGATTAAAACAAGAACCACACATACATAAAAAGCTCACTTATATTTGATAACAAATCGAACATACAGACGGGCAGACAGATATGGTCAAATCCAGAAGCTTTACTTTTTATAAAAAGTGAGCTGAAAATAGTTTGAAAAATTTTAATATTTAGTTCGAAAAATCAATTCTAATACACTATTTTCTAAGGCTTAAGGTTGTATTAATTGAATCGCAATTCTAACAAAAAACAAGAACGACACATTCATATAGAGCTCACTCTTTCATAGTCAATGAAAACATATGTTACAAATATATTAGTTTTTAGCCAAGACGGTGAAACTCTAAATCCCATCATAAATATATACAAAATCGGTGAAATCCATTTATTAATATAAGACTGAGAACACCGCAGGACGTACAGGCAGACAGACAAAATAAAAAGTATTAGCTCGCCTTTTTAAAAAAAAAGTGAGCTAAAAATCTCTAAACATCAACATAGCCAAACTTATTTTTCCAAATTAGCATAGTTTTAAGTAAATTAAATTAAATTTGTATTTTTTCTAAATAGTTATTCCAATTTATTAGCATATTCAGTGCCATTTATTAAATTATGAATTGAAAAATCTTTTAAAATTCTAAAATTAGTTGAATAATTTAAAAATCGTTTAATTTTCGTTTGATTCGTTTACTTAAACATCATTAATTTGGGTTTTATATGGATTTATAACTTGTTTTGAATAGATATTAAAAAAGTTTTGTTGAATCGTTATTTAACGGTTTTCATTGCCTCATGACAGTATCGAATTTTTTAAAATTCAAATTGTTTTTTTGCTTAAAAACTATTTTTTGTTCACTCTAACTTAAGATTTAGTTAACATTTTTGTGTTCAATTGAGTTTCTCTTAAGTTTAAGCGAAATTAAAAGTAAAAATAATTATCGATTATGCTTTAACATTCAAAATGCGATTAATAATTTGCATTACCAATGTTGTAAAAAAATTTCATTTAAATATGTAAATAAATTCACCTTGTTCGGGATTTAATTTATTAAATATTTTTGCATTTGTAATAATTTCGATTTAATCATTATCGACGTTTAATTAGATTAAATCATAAGGTGCCAAAAAAAATAATAAAAATTATTGTTCTTTGAATTTTTATAACATCTTTAATTGAAAACTATTTTACATATAAAGACTAAAAAAATGATTTTCAAACAAAATACGATGACTTTTTATTATGACACATGTTTAGCGTAACCGGCAAAATAAATGTATTGTTAAATAGCCCATAAGAGAAAAGTTCAATTTTGTTATAGTAATAAATATTTTATTTTTTATAGACATTACAGTTTATTCAAATTTTAATAAAATTAGACTATGTAAGGCCTCGATTTTATTGTTGAAGGCTTCCTCCGAAAACATGGCTTTCTGATTGGCTTTGATGTGCCCAAACCTTAATTTTAAAAACTGTGCAGTGCTTTATATTTTAAAATAGGAAAGTCCGAAAAATTTTATTCAAGCTGTGTAAAGTAAACAATAGAGAAAGATTAAGCTCTGATTCGGTTTGTCATTTGAATGTTATTTTAAATATCGACCAGTATTATTTTTAATAACATTTTAACATTTGAACTTACTTTATTGTTATGGCCTGGTAGGGGTTTTAAAACTTGAAAATCTTTTTTATTCTAGGGACTTTAATTTTTCCCGATTTCAATATTGTTTTTGTTATTATACATAAATTCATTTAGAATTGTATTTTAAGCTCGAGCCCTACAAAGCCTAATAGTAAGCATCGAAGCCTGTCCATACAGAACCAGGAATTTCGGGGATTGTTACAAAGTCTAATTCCAAGCAAATCTTTTGAAGATGAAACTGTTAAAATATTTTGAAATTCCGTTACATTGTCTAATAACTAATTTGATATTAAACTGTAAAATTTATTTAAATGTAAATATTTACATCTAAAGTAAAATTAACTTTTTATTTTATGGTTTTCATTACCGACTGCGATTATTTTAAACATTTTTTAGCATAAAAAATTAAAACACTTTTTTTATATAGCCGATGTATATTTATAATTTAAAATTATATAAACTAATTCATAGTTTTAATTTAATAATGGTAATTTTAAAAATTTAAATATTATACATTTCTGCTGCATTACTATGTTTATGTTTATGGTTTAATGGTTTGAAAGCGGTTTTTTCATTTAGTTTTTCCAAAACTCTCAACTAAAATCAAAAATCTTAAACCAAATCAATTCAAATCTCAAGCAACCTATACCATCAAACAAAACCTCTACAATTGCAACTTTAGTAATCATTGAATTGAACAAATACAAAATCGATGTATATATATGTGCATGTATTTAAAATGTTTAGAATAAAATAGTTTAACAAATAATTCATTTTTAGCTACTCAATATAGTGGATTGAATTGTCCTGCGATATGTATAGTTTGGTTGTATGTGAAACAACGCAAAACCGATCAATTGTTTTGCAAAGTTCCAATGAACCGAATTTTAAAAGATCTAATAGAAATCGGTAATTTTAAATCACATCTAGAAACTAAATTAGAAAACAAAATTAATGAAATATAAAATACAAAACTTCCTTCAGGTACCATAGCCTACTTTGCGGATAGAAAAGCACCAGAAGGATGGCTGAAAGCAAATACTTTGTTTCACGTCATTTATATTCTTATTTATTTGCAGCCATAAGTACAACATAAGGTTCAGGAGATGGCAGAAATACATTCGCATTACCAGATCTTCGCGGTGAATTCATTCGTGGTTGGAGTGATTGCAGAGATGTAGATAAAAATCGAATCTTTGGCTCATTTTAATATGGGTCAACTATTCCTATGGCAGGCTATAAAGACGAAGAAATTGGACTTTCATATTCATCAGCACATCATGATCGTTGAGGATCTTTCGATGATGGGTTCCTTCTGTCCGGTTCTCCGTCTGTATGTTCACACTAGCTCGACCAATGAATTTAGTACGTATTTTATATATGGTAAAATGTCGCATTAGTGGATTCTCACATTAGTGGATGCAAATAGTGTTCAAACATTACGGTTTGATAAATATATAGTAAAATCTTCGTTAAAGTATATTTTACTAAAATTTTCGAAACATTTTCTAATAAAAATATGAAACTAAATAATGAAAAATAATACCTATTTAATACGTATTTTTAATTTTACTTACCTGAAGCTCTGTTTTGTCCTTTAAGGTACTCGTCAGACCGGCAAAGTAGCCGATGACAGAGCTCGGCCCCCAATCTTGGAGAGGTGCCCACTTCCTGGCCGCGAACCCACCCTTCTTTTCCCGGCGCCGATGATAACTCAGGAAGAAGGTCCTCTCCGCCACCACGCTTTCTATCACTTAATGTAAAGACGAATTAACGTCTTTCATACGATATATCCAAGCGTGATGCAGTAAGAAAGGGAACGGAAATCTGCCCCGCTCTCTATTAGAACGGCCCCTTATATCCCCTTTCTTTTTATGGCTTTGGCTTAAACCTATGACAAATGAAAAGATTAGGCATAATTATGTTATAAGATTTAATCAAACACTTAAAAACTGGCATTCAATACTTACAAAAAATAATATTTAATACTTATACCGTACATCTTGTTCCAACAAAAATCTAAATGCAACCAATATCGATATACAACTTAAATCGAAATGCAACCAATATCGAAATACAACTAAAATCGAAATGCAATTAATATCGAAATACAACTAATATCGAAATGCAACCAATATCGAAATACAACTAATATCGAAATGCAACTAAAATCGAAATTCAACCAATATCGAAACAACTAAAATCGAAATGCAATTAATATCGAAATACAACTAATATCGAAATGCAACGAAAATCGAAATTAAACCAATATCGAAACAACTAATATCGAAATGCAACCAATATCGAAATGCAACTATTATCGAAATGCAACCAATATCGAAATGCAACTAATATCGAAATGCAACTAATATCGAAATGCAATTAATATCGAAATGCAACCAATATCGAAATGCAACTAATATCGAAATGCAACCAATAACGAAATGCAACTAATATCGAAATTCAACCAATATCGAAATGCAACTAATATCGAAATGCAACTAATATCGAAATGCAACCAATAACGAAATGCAACTTATATCGAAATTTAACCAATATCGAAATGCAACTAATAACGAAATTCAACTAATATCGAAATGCAACAAATATTGAAATGCAACCAATAACGAAATGCAAACAAAATCGAAATTTATCTTAATTTTAATGAATTTTATTGTATGTAATTTGCAATTGTTGTGCTGTTAATTAAATGAAAAACAAATTTAAATAAAACAAGAAGTTATTGTCGCAATAACTATTAAAAACAAATTACAGAAAATGCGAGTTCATCGTTGATCCGTTTATTAATCGCTTTAAAGTAGTCTAAAATCTATGATTAAAACAAAACCAATTTTCGTTTTCGGCAATCTAAAAAATGGGTTTGATATAAGTTGATTAAACAAGTAACAAAGCTAATTTTGAAAGACGAAAACAATTTTGAACTTGATGGTACCTCCTCTTCTTGGTTAATATCTGTGCAAACTACGTGGAACCGCATTAAGCAAAAGTCTTTATCGCAACGAACCCATGAAATGTTTTCTTCGTTGCCTGGCGGGTTCTCCAATCCACACTTAATACAAAGAAACGAAGAATTTTTTGAATTTGTCATTTCAGATGGAGCTGTAGGTTGAACAGTATCGACAGACTGATTTAAGTTATAACGGCTTGTTGTGCTATAATCTTCAAAGCGAGCAGAGTCTCGAATGCGTGTGGATCTAGTCGATCCGTTTCTTTGTTGCAATGGGGTGGTAAAAACACTTTTAATATCGCGCATAAAGAATTCAAAATTTGGAGTATTTGATGAAGTAATGATGGACTGATCCAAGCGTTCAAAAAATGTCTGCTCACCTAGGTCTGTCCAAGGAACAGCAATTGATAAGTTTTCCGAAGATACTGCATTGCTATTTGGTGGCCAAATACCACACTTTCGAAAGCCATTCACGGCATACTCTGGTTTTATCTTAAACCACCCATCACGAAATGTTTGTGGGAACAATGATTTGGTCTTTTTAGGCTGTTGTTGATTTAAAATACTTGTTCAGAAATTTTTTAATGGACCAAAAATGGCAACATCAAGTGGTTGCAAGATATGTGTTGTGTGAGATGTTAAACAAATAAGATTAACATTATGCTCTCGAATAGCCTGCCACAAATCAAATGATGTGTGAGCTCAGTGTCCATTAACGAATAAGTAGTATGGTCCGTTATAATTAGCTGGTGCAATTGCAATTGCACTTGGAACGAAAACCGATGTTAACCAATTAACAAAGTTATTGGTATCCATCCAACCATTTTCGGAATTGCTATAATGAGCACCGTCCCATGTACACCACTCTTGTTTAACAGGTCTTTTCGATTTGAATATAATATATGGAGCCATGTAATTGCCAGATTCTTAATAGAAAGTTAATTTTAACTGGGAACAAAAATACAAGATAAGTTACCACTGCAACAAATATTAACAGTGGTATATTCCTTACCGTTTCCATCCACCACACGACACACATTACGGGAACATCTGGCCGCGAGAACACATTTATCAGTTGGGGCTGAAGAAAAAACCTGCTTTATCTGCATTCCAGATAACATCTGCGCAAGCTCCTTCTTCAATTGTTTCGAAAATTAAATCGTAAAATGTTTGCACTTTTTCAGGTGTCATAGATTGCACTCTCATTATGCTCAATGCTCGTGCTTTTCTTTTGTAAAGTTCACTTTTGTCTCGATATAAATCTATTAATTGTACTCATTGATGGGCCTTCAGAGTCAAAGTTGAATGACTCGAGATAACGTTGAATCAAACTATAATAAATTTATATAAACTTTCGCATTTTCCAAAATGTACCAACATTTTTAAAGACTGGTTGTCAAGACCAAAACCACATTCAGCCATTTGGACTAAATGTTTAATGATCAATGTTTCGTCCTCTTCGGATAATCTAGTCTTAGTACCCACTCTGGCATCAATCGCAATAGGCTAATAGATAACTTGTTTAATAATAAATTAAATATTATTTGTTTTAAACCGTGATTTTTAACACGATTGCCTAATGCAGATTTGGTAACACTGAAATGACTTGCAACAAGTTCAATGCTGTTAACTCCTTTGTGTTGATTATAATATTCAACAGCTTTTCTCATTTTATCTTTATTAGCGCCTTTCGAATAATTAATTCTCTTGTAAGTAAAAGTAAAATTAAGCATAAATGCTTATCTCATAATTATTTGGTGGGATAAAAGTAATGGTTATTGTATAATTAATTGTTGGTATAAAACTAATGGTTATTGTATAATTACTTGTTTGGATAAAACTAATGGTTATGGTATAATTAATTGTTGGGAGAAAAATAATGGCTATGGTATGATTAATTGTTGGGATAAAACTAATGGCTATGGTATAATTAATTGTTGGGATAAAGCTAATGGTTATAGTATAATCAATTGTTGGTATAAAACTAATGGTTATGGTATAATTAATTGTTGGGATAAAACTAATGGTTAATGTATAATTAATTGTTGGGATAAAACTAATGGTTATCGTATATTCAATTGTTGGGATAAAACTAATGGTTAATGTATAATTAATTGTTGGGATAAAACTAATGGTTAATGTATAATTAATTGTTGGGATTAAACTAATTGTTATGGTATAATTATGTCTGAATTGAAAATAGTGATTAACTTGAATCAAAATTAATTTTATTGAGAAAATAAAATACGTTTAGGAACTATATCTATGGAAATTATACTCCCTTGGACTTCCATTAACTCCCACCCATTACCTAACAGGTCATAATAGCAAATACTATTACTATTTATTTAGTTTAAATAATAATTTAAAGATTTTATTAAATATTCTTGCATTTTTAATGATAAAAAATAAACTATTCTAATTTTTTATTTGAAAATTACTTAATTTTATCTTATAAACCTAGTAAATAATAACACTAACTGTCTTTATTGCTCACTGTTTAACTTATAATTAATTATTTTAATTGAATTAATCTATTATTAACGAAAAACAAACAATTCTATTATAAATAATGTATTTTTTTAACAAAAATTAGATTTTGTTACTATTTTTTACGTTTAATGTGCTAATTTCAATTAATTAAACATTATAAACAATTTATCTTACCTTATTAGTGGCCATTTCTATTTAAATACACTTAATTTAATTATATTTTATCAATTATTAATGTAAACAAACAAATCGAACGCAAAAACCGCGCGCATTACACATAAAAACAGCAAACACTAGTGAGCAGCCGTTCACTGTTATATCCATTAATCTGAGAATCCACTAATGCGACATTTTACCATATGTTTATTTTGATATCTTACAAAACTGAATAAATTTTGCAATAAGAATAAACTGCACTAAATGGTTTGTACTTTAGATATGTATATATAATCCTATGAAAAGATAGCTATCTATGAATGTGTCGTTCTTATTACCGCAGTTGATTTTCCAAAAAATATTATATAATTCTCTCATAAATAGTTCATATTCAACACTGTAGTGTATGTGAACTCCCCGTCACATCACTAGTCATAATTATATTTCTACAGTTTCTAGTTATTTCTAATTACTC
>JAQIXJ010002585.1:0-15326 GCA_034700185.1 Phthiracarus laevigatus | reverse complement strand
AATATAAATCATTTTTTATATAACCACCAAATTCTTAAATTTTTGTTCCCAAATAACCACCAAAATTTGAAATTTTAATTAACCAAATATTTGGGATCTGGTAATGATTCGTACGCATACTTTATTTAATAATTGTAACTTTGCCCTATAAAAATGAGGATTTTCCTGAATATATTGCTTACGGTTATTAGTAATAAATAAACTGTGAAACTAATCATTTAATCTTTTCTGACACTGAAACATAATTGATTATTACAATTAATACTTTAATTTTACATTAAAAATATTCAAAACTGATAAAATAAAAGTAATATCTAAAGAAATGAATCGAACAATGAGACTCAAAAAAAAGAAAAAGTGACGCGAGTGGCAGAGAGTAATATAATCGTACATTTATAAGTAGAATTTACTCTAAAAGAGCTAAAAAAATAAGATAAGCCAGATAAGTGTCACATACTGTTCAGTGTGATGTGTACCGTATACCATATACCGTATACCGTACTATAATCATAAACGCAGCCAATATATTTTGCATAACTCTATTTGCATACCGTTAACATTTAATATTATCATAAACACGTTTAACCGTTCATTCTATTGCTTAACTAAAGATGATTTATTTTTTTAATAATCAATACTTCATATTTGAGTTTCTTTGGATCGTGTTTCGTATTCGATGCGAAATTTTATTAATTACGCAAATTTCGTAAATATTAATTTAATGATAGCATTTTGACATTTATTTAGCGAAAGTTTCGTTTTAAAGTAAACACCACTTAAATCAAATCTGCATGTATATTGTAAAATCTTATCGCGATATAATGATATTTTAATTTATTCGGTATCATTGTTTAATCTAAAGCATATTTTTTATTTTTAATGTTTATATAAAAATATCAGAATTATGTAGGAGTTTGCCAATATTATAAGAGTTATAGAGAAAATTTTTGCTGTTAGAATATAAATTTTATTAAAGAAGTGGGAGTAAAAGTTGTGTTATTCATCCTTTACTATCTTAACACGAGCATATGAACATATTTTTATGGATTGTGTTTTTTGTGCTGTATTACGATATAGAGTCAGAAATAAAGTTATGAAACATAGATTGATTGAAATTCGTTTCTATTTCCATGCAATTATAATATGTTATGTTAGCAATGAATAGAAAGCTTTTATTGTTCTAACAAGTGTTGGCTGGCTTTTTTGGAATCAAAACTTAAAATTATAATTAACATTCATATTGTTCAAGTAGTGATGCACACAGAGTTAAAATTTAAAGAAATACGGTATATGCCTAAAAATTACGAAGAGAATCTTGCTCTTCAATATATTTTTTTAATTAGTAATTTTTATGATAAGGATATTTTTGTAAGGGTAGTGGCATTTTAAAAATTAAAAAAGCCTAAAGGACACGCTATAGATAAATTTATAAAAACATTTTAAAGTAAATATTTAAGGTCTTTCAAACCTTATTAGCGATTCAATTTTTAAAAACAATTACTTAATTCAAACTATATATATCTTAATATTAATTATTGTAGGTCTTAAATTCCCTTCAAAATTTATAACGATTTCAAATATTATTAGCTTAAGATGTACTAAAAATGATTTAAATTAATAATATGGTACCAATTTTTTCTCATTTAAAACTTACTAAACTCGTTCTATGAAAACTCAGGATTTATTTATTAGAATAAATTAGTTTCTCTTGAAATAAAACTATCACTTTCTCTAGTTTCTGTTCATTTTAAAATAAAATTTTTTCGTTAACAGAAATATTATTTTCAATAAATATTTTAGGTTTAGATAACTACAAAACATTATTAAAATATCTTAGTATCAAAAATTTCCAACATTGGAACTTTTTTTTAACGATTTACAGTACTGTATAAACGATTCAGCACTAGTTTTTCTAACGATTTACAAGACCTTAGTTATTTGATACAGTTCAGTAATATATGTTATAAATTTGTATGTTTTGAGTGTGTTCTCCAAGATTGGCATTAAATAAACAATGGTAAATCATGCAGCTGTATAAATGTAGATATTTATGAAAAAAGTTGGTCACAAATAGCACTAACTTAATCAATAGTAAAATATAATTATTAAAACACAGACGGATACGTCGAATACATTAGCTTGACTTTTTTCAACGTAAAAATAAGATAAAACGACACTCGTTGGTAACAGCATCCAAAATTTATAATACATTTTTAGAATTAACTCGCTTGGAATTTTAAATTTAATTGATTTCTGAATAAATGCTGTAAATAATTTAAGAAGTCATTAGTCTCTATGCTTGCATCTTATCTTACGTTAGTGCGAACTTCATTCGAGTTTCGGAATATTTAGTGAGCATTCATCGCAGAAGCTTAAGAATATTAAAGTCATAATGGTTTTTTAAGATCACGAATGTTGATAGAAAAAATCATTTGAAAAGAAATTCTACATGTTTAATAAAAATTTGCTAAATATTTTTTAAGTTGAAGATGAATTCCTAATGTCTAGATATTTAGAATTCATATTTAGGTTCTTAAACTGAGGCAATGGGGATATAGAGTATTTTAAAGTTGATTTACAATATGATTTTTCCACATGGTTGGACCATTTTATAAAGTTTACTTAATTTTGAACAGAACCGAAAGATTATGCCAAAATTCGTGCTCAAAGAAATGGAATGCCTTTATTTAGAAGAAGTTCGTTCGTCGATAAACCAATTAATGGTTAATCTTGAGAGTCTGCCAGTTTCAAAGGGAGGTGCAGACAGTCGTTACGGTTTACAAAAGCTCAAACGATATAACCATAGGTATGTATCCAAATGTTTACTCAAAATGATGGAAAATCATAAAGTAATCATCAATTATTTTGGCGATTTTTTTGTGTGGCTTATTGTTTGATGCTTTCTATCTTTCAAAATGCGATTTTGTATACTCACATACAGCCGTCGTCGTCCTTCAGTATTAAGGCAGGTAGACTTGGCTATGTGTCTCGGCTATGGGTCTGTTACTATTTAGCACTAGTTTTCTTATTTATTTGCACATTAATTACTTTCTATGCCAGTTTCGGAATTAACTTTTCGAATGTTATGCGATCCAGTATTCATTTTTGTTGGGAAACGAAAATACTAGCTTATGTTTTATTGTTTTATGTCACATACAGTACTGTATTACGTTATATATTTTGTTTTCTCTGTTTGATTGTTTTATTTTATTTATTTGCGTTACATAAATTTGAATTTTATTTTATTTTATTTTAATTTTTATAAAATTTTTTGATCTTTTTTTTTGATTTTTAGTTTGCCACCAACTTCTTCACATTTTAAAACTCATTGTTTTCATTTATTCAATTTGAAGCGAATTATAAGTTATCTTCAGTCACCTCTATGGACAATTTTTTATGATTTAGTTCTTTTTTCTATTGCTTACATGTATGCCTTTATTATTAGAATTTCAGAATGAATTTTTAATTTATTTTATTTAATTGAATTTGATATATAAATATATATATATATAACGATAGATAGTTACATATAATAGATGATATTTTGTTTGACGATAATTAATTGTAGTGATGTTTAATATGGGCATATATTTATAGAAGTCAAGCGTCTCTCGCGAGAGAAGGTCTCGTAGAGGATAATGAAATCGCTACTCTCTCTAAAGTTGATGTGTTGTTGTCATTTACTATCGAAGGTATAATATATATCAAAACATAAAAGTTAATTGAGTTCGTGTCTGACAATGAAATTTATTTTCATATAATTAAGTGGTCGTTATCGAAGTTCGTGGAATTAAATCGTTAGCTCCAAATAGAATAGTGTTTTGTACTATGGAAGTGGAAGGTGGAGATAAATTACAAACGGATCACGCAGAGGCTTCCAAGCCTTTGTAAGTTTAAAGGCTCTCATAACTAATTATTTATTATAACTTAATCATATAAATTGGTTGTTATGTTTCCATTAAAAGATGGGACACTCAGGGAGACTTCGCCACAACACATCCACTTCCAATTATTAAAATTAAGTTATATGCAAAAAGTCCTGGAATTTTGAGTTTAGATGATAAAGAATTAGGGAAAGTAATTATCAAACCAACACCTCTTAGTTCTAAAGCTCCAGAATGGTATAAATTGATTGTACCTAAAAATGCTTCCGATCAAGATTTGACCATAAAGATTATAATAAGAGTGGACAAACCGCAAAATATGAAGCATTGCGGATATCTATTGGCACAGGGAAAGCAAGTTTGGAAAAAATGGAAAAAGAGATATTATATTTTAGTACAGGTTTCTCAATACACGTTTGCGATGTGCAGTTATCGAGAGAAGAAGTCTGAACCAACAGAAATGTTGCAATTAGATGGTTATACTGTTGATTATATTGAACCGCTTCCTGGTATATCACTCTACTAATTCTTGCAATTTATGTTTTATGACGCAACTCTTATACTGAATATTTAGACTTAGAAGAGGGTCGATTTTTCTTTAATGCCGTTAAAGAAGGGGATAGCGT
This sequence comes from Phthiracarus laevigatus, assembly GCA_034700185.1. Taxonomy (NCBI): domain Eukaryota; kingdom Metazoa; phylum Arthropoda; class Arachnida; order Sarcoptiformes; family Phthiracaridae; genus Phthiracarus; species Phthiracarus laevigatus. The sequence continues at coordinate 10,816 of JAQIXJ010002585.1, read as the reverse complement.
TGTGTTTGCCTGCGATGACGAAAACGAATGTCACTTATGGGTAATGGCTATGTACAGAGCGACAGGTCAGGCACACAAACCTACGCCACTCGTGCAGACTCTTTCCAATAAGAATTCAACGATTTCGCGATTACAAGGCGGTATAAAAACTGTTTTCATTTCATCGCACGTATCGTATTTCACTTAAAATTTTAATTGAAATAACAGACGCTGATAGAGCTCGGAAGCACGGAATGGATGAATATATATCATCAGATCCATGTAAATTCATTCATCACGCATTATTTCGTTTATTGCAAAGAGAAGCGCTTAAATATCGGTTAAATGATCACTTCTGCTCGCTTGGATGGTTCAGTCCCGGACAAGTGTTTGTACTCGACGAGTATTGCGCACGTTATGGCGTTCGAAGTTGTTTTCGACATCTTTCCTATTTGAGTGATTTGCTTGAATTCGCGGAAAAAGGAACTTTAATAGATCCCACTTTAATACATTATAGTTTTGCATTTTGTTCGTCTCATGTTCATGGAAATAGGTAATCACTGATCCATCAAATATTATTATTAATATTAATATTAATAACAAATTAAATGTTTTCCTTATATCTAAACATCAAAAATAATTATGCATTTAAACAAAAAACCTTATGACAGCTAACTTTCTCATGCGATATTAGTTTGATAATTATTCTCCTAAACTAACTGAACAATTAAAACATTAATAATATAATATGACCATATGTTATCGCACCAAATGACCATTCATTTCATTCCCTAATATCTTGTCTCTCAGTACTACTGCACCCCCGATTGGACAAATCGCATTCGACATAAGGTATGTGTCGCATGATTATTGATTTGCATTATAAATGTAGATATTAGTATGCCTGCACTTCACTTTTTTTTGTTAGTTGTGTCAATTAGTTTGTATATTATATTGTGTAGTGAAACCGATTTTTATTATTATATTTCATTTTGGTTGCATGTTTTAGGCCCGATGGTATTGGAACCGTTACTATTGAAGAAAAAGATATGTACGCTGGTATTAAAGAAAGATTAAAGGCATTATTAGAATATCAAATTACAAATTTTAGGTATAATTTTTAATAAATGATCACAAAAAATTTTAAGTGATTTTTACACTTTTTCCTCAATTTCATAGTATTAACACTCTTTTCTCCTATTAGTCAGTGTTCTTAATATATATTTTAATCAGTTCTAATCTACTAATTAAGAAAAATTTGTATTCGAATAGGTATTGTTTTCCGTTCGGTCGACCCGAAGGATCCCTTAAAGCCACTCTTTCGTTATTGGAGCGCGTATTAATGAAAGACATTCTAACCCCTGCCCCACCCGATGAGGTACGAAGTGTGATTAAAAAGTGCCTCGAAAATGCTGCGTTAGTTAATTACACAAAAATTTCTGAACAAGCAAGGATTGAAGGTGAGCTTATCTATGTTTTAATGTTTAGTTTAAGTATAATTTGTTTTATTAAAATTCAAGTTAAATCTTAAATTATTGAGTTTTTTAGATTATGTATAAATTTAAAATTAAATTTTTAAATTTAGGTCTACACAGTTTACAGCGCAACATTCTTAGTTATTTTTAACTTATTTTTTGACTTTTTTAAACCTATTTTGAAAAGCATTTCAAACAAACAATATTTAATTTATTTTATCTCTTCTACTTGTTTGATATTTTGCATTATAATACTAACTTTGTTCTTCATTTTTGATACTAATTTTGCATAATAGAAATTGCTGCTGATATTAATATGGACCCGAATATTAAACTTCAAAATCTAATACATTTGGCGGAACTTTGTGTTGATCTTATTTTAGAAAACAATGAACACTATGCAGAGGTAAATATATTAATTATTAAATTTACTTTATGCAAATAAATATTTAAACGAAGTGTATGCTAGCTATAGACTTTCAGCTTTTATAAACTACAGTAAAACCCACCCAACGCTCAATTATTTGTATTCGATCTAAACTTTTTAATAATATAAACTCGTATAAAAATGCTAATTATATTTTAAATTGTTATCAACAATTTTGGCCATGAAATTCTAAATGATTCTCATTTATTTGGGTGTTTAAAAATTGTTGACGGTTGAGTTGCCTGTTTTTTCACACTTAAAATCTTTTTTTTAAATTTCGTATATTTTTAAGAGTATCAGAAAGCTGGAAGTCAATGATAATGTTTATGATAAATATTGCGCCAAACTAAATTTATATATGTATACTTAAGTATAAGAATGATGAAACTGAAAAGTTATAGATGATAATTAAAATGTTATCTTAAATATAGGAATCTATACTGTATAACCTTTCCTCTTTCCTCTTCTATTCCTTGCTAATCCATTTGTTGACGCTGTGCTTCTGTTATTGTTTGTAATGTCTTTGGTGTATCCAAATCAGGCTTTTAGAGCGGTGAGTGTAGTTTTCGAATTTCCTCTTTACTCAAATGTTACCTAATTTGCTCTTTCTATTATCACCAATGTTTAAATAATTTCTAAATCTTCGTGGTTCTCAGGATAGAGTAAGTTTCATTTTGGGGATTATTATTTTACTTAAAGCTTTCGTTATATATTTGTTGAATTTAATATTGATATTGAATGACTGAATATTAAAATGATTTTAACATTTATAGGCGTTTGCATGGTTTTCAGATCTGCTTGTGGAGCATTGCGAAATTTTTTGGTCCTTATTCGCTGTTGATATGGATACCATTCTTGCCTTACAGCCTCCCGACACTTGGGAGAGCTTTCCATTATTTCAAGTTTTGAATAATTATCTTCGAATCGATGGTAAGCAATCTTAAAAACAATAAATCACACGAATGAACTGAATATAAATTATTAATGGCATAGAAATTCGTTGCATTCGAAATAAGTTGTCGTAATACACTGCACTGTACTGTACTATACTGTACAGTACTATATTGAACCAAATTCAATTTATTTTATATGCATAGCTTTCAAATCATTTATTATTATATAATTTATCAAAATATCTTTTTAACGTCAAATTAATTAACCTTAGTTTTTATTAATTAAAAATTTGATTTTACTTTGAAGATTACGCACATGAAGACTATGGTATTTTATATTATAGTACAATAGTTTATAGTAAAAAAGCTTTAGTGTATCACGTATTGTGCATAAAAAATTTTTAGTAAGCGAAGAGCATTTCTAACTAACAATTTATTACTTAACTTTTAACTATAGTTTTTTTCATAGTTACGCGCTTTTTGTATTTTAGAATAAATTTATATGACCTGCATATGGATTTGGGATTTTCGTACGTTTGTACGCATTTTAATCATAATAAGGTTTTCACAGTTTCCGCCATAATACAGAGATTATTACAATGAGAGGTTTATTTATAAAATATTCCTACCAAAATAGCTTATAAAATGTATTCATGAAATTATCTGCTAACAAGTGACCCCATATGAGACTTTTCATAAAAATTTCAAGTTTAATAGAATCCGATTTGAAATTGAATTTACCGTTTAAATATAATATGCAGTGTTTTAACTAAAATTTAATATAGAACTCACCGTCAGATTTAAAAAGAATATCCGGATATAGCGTGGAATATGAATCATTCCAATGGAATATACTAAATAATAAAACAATTTCTAACCGGCTTATAAACTATTTTATAAAAAGATTCTTTCAGAACAAAATTTTAATTTTTTAAAAATATTATTGAAAGAAAAATTTTAATGAGATTTTTGTATATAAAAAATTAAAACATTAGATATGAAATTCTTTTGTACTTTTTGCACACGCAATGATTAGTTTCCAAAAGACTAAACAAAAATGTGTGTTGCATTAGAATTAAGTTGCACTAAACATATCATAAGAATATTGATTACATTGCGCTATTCTTTATTGTATGATTTTACTTTTTTGTTGTAAAATAAGCTACTTTTTCATTGTTTTTGAAAAATTTTTTCAATTTAAACCAATATTTTTTTTTAAAAATGGATGTGTTTTGAACTATACACGCAGAAACAATTACATTGGTCTGAAAATTTTATCAAAGAGTCCCCTGTAGAGTACACATACACTCATATAGACATGTTAATTCAAATAAATTTATATTGACTTTTCAAAGTGAGTTAAAAACTCTATTAAAAATTATCCCCGTTATAGTTTTTAAATTGTTAAAAAAGCCATATATTATTTATTTAAATGAGTTTTCTACTATTTGTAATAAGAAAATTTATGTGGAGGTCGTTTTCATACTCATTTGAGAGATACATTCGCTCCACAAGTCGTAAGATATGTGGATCTTATGGAATCATCAGTCGCTCAATCTCTTCATAAAAGTTATGAAAAAGAGAAATGGGAATCAAAGGGGTAAATATTAATTACTATTATTAACGTATTAATAAACCAAAATGGTATGTATAATTGTGGTTAATTTGGTAGGCCTGTAGGATGTGCCGCATCAGAAGATTTATTTTGGAAATTGGATGCATTGCAGACATTCATTCGGGACTTGCATTGGCCCGACGAAGTGTTCGCTAAACATTTAGAGCAGAGACTCAAACTGATGGCGTGTGATATGATGGAGTCATGCATTAATAGGACATTACTAGCTTTTCAATTATGGGAAAGAAAGGGAAGTCGTTGGGTCAGCACTGATTACATCGTTCCATCGGAAATGTGTGCAATGATTAATGTTGTTCTCGAAGCGAAAAATCAATCATTAAAGTTGTGTACATTTGATTGCGCTGATACTGTAAGTCAACCAACAAATTATAATCGTTTAAAAATGTTTACGTTTTTAATTCTATTTCAATTATGATTGCAGCATCAATATCATGCAAAAATTGACCAATTAGTTGATAAAACCTTAAGTGATATGCAAACAGGTCTTATTGCAAAGGTATAGTTATCTGTGTTAATACGTTTATAAGTTACTTACCTAAATGTTTTATTTATAGATGACTGGAATATTGGAAGCGAGTATTAATAAGCTCGCGCGTTATGATGAGGGAAGTCTATTAGCGCCTATTTTATCTTTAACTGTATGTCATATAAATTAACATATGTCTGAAATTATTATTGATTTTCTCGTAACTTTCGAAATTTATTAGTATAATAAAGGAATGTCTAGCTCTGGAAGAGAAGTGGGCAAAACATATGTAAATTTTGTACGAAACAGTACGGATCTTCTTCGACAGAAAGTCAGTGATGAATTATGGGTGCTTAACTTTTTCGAGGTATTTATTGTAATTTGTTTATGCGAAAATTTACAAAAAAGTAATAAAATTGAAATTAAATAATATTTAGCAATGGTATTCCGCTCAAATGAATCTGCTATGCAATTGGCTTTCAGAGAGAATAGACCAGGGTTTGCATTCATTTCAATTGTCCGCGTTATCGCATATTGTCAGAGTTAGTTTTGATTTCTGTGTTTTCTCTATACAATCCAATTCAATTTATAATATCCCACAAAATAGAAAATATATTCGGATTTCGAGTTGCAAGGAATAGAAGAAGAAAAGTTAAATTCGAAAGTTTATCAGACGATAATGAGCAGAATACAGGTAGAAGAAGCGGCTGCCTCAGTATCTAATGGTCTTAATCGTGAGCATTATGATTCTGAGTATGTTATAATTATCTTCAATCAATTATTAGATAACCAATTTTCTAGATGTTGACAAGTTATTTAATTTATCCATTTACTACTATTTTTAACTGTACCGGTACTATGAAACTTGTTATAAAAAATTGTTTTACTAGGGATTATGATGATGGTGTACCTGATGGTGTTTTAAAAAGTAAAATGCCGGCAATGAATCGAACAGATTCGGAAACCAGTGAACAGGGAAATTACGTGAATCGTTTGCAAAACGCCACTCAGAACGTGATGGGAAGAATTAGTGGCATTGGACGCGGTGTTGGCGGCAATCTCGGAGGTCTTGCTAACAAATTAGGTGGAGGTCTGTTTAATTTTTAAAACCAAAAATAATATGCTCATCTCAATTCAAGTATATGTGATCGTTCCATGTATTCCATTGAAAAATTGATTATTTATCGAATACATTTTTATTGCATTAAAAAATAAGTTTAATTAACACATAATTGTATATATAAAATTATATGAAAAACATAACGTATGTATTTCTTATGTACAGATAATGTAAAAATGAATGATGTAAATGTTATACGCTTTAAAATTTAAAAATTAATTAGGCATTGATTAGATGCACAATATTTTCCAACACATAAATCACTGCCAGATCTTAAAACTGTTTGAGTGATCCATCCTTTTAAATTAGACAACTGGCAGACTGATCTGGACTATGCATTTCAAAATACCATATTATTCATCATATCCATTAATTAACCAATAATTAACTAAAGACGTTATAATTTTAACTTCATTTCAATAATTCTAATTAATAAATTAATTTTAAATTCGATTGGAAAAAATTGTTAAAACAAAACAAATTGTAGTATTATTGAATATAATCTTATATAATGTTAATTATTCTGAAATGTTTATAAAAACAAATCGATTCCTTATCTAAAGAACAATTGAAATTCATATATTTTTTATTTATTATTACATTCCATTTTGTAATATTGTTTATTTTTGTTAAAATCCATTTTTGCCAATTGAAATGTTTATTTGTAAAATATGCACAATTGTATATATTAGTACAGTATAATTACGGTATTATTAATTATTTAGTTATTGTTTGCGTTAAGTTTATTTATTACTTAAATATTTATTGTCGTAACAAATCTATTTAATGTTATGTTTAATTTTGTTAGTATTTTATTTTTATTGTTTATTTTTTTATTGTTTTTTAATTTTACTTATGTTTACAATTATTACTAAGTAAATAAATTTTACTTTTTTGAACTTTCATTATGTAAGTGAAATGAATTCGTTTAATTAAATATGAGTACATTTCATTGCGAATTTCATGTTGAAGTCATCAAAATTGTCCGATAACCACATGTAAGTAACATAGATTTATTGACTTCCTTCTAGTGTTTGATTGGGCTTATAGATTTGACAGTGTCTATCCATCTGTTCGCACTATTGATTGAAAATTTAATTCTGTTCTCGTGGACTGGTAGTGGAACTGGAGATAAGCCCCAGTAATGGAGTGGTTTTTAAAAAAAATTTTCAAACAATGTTATGTTTATCAACTATATTTTCATTATTTTTAGATTAGTTTAATAATATTAAATTTTAAAATTATAATATCTCTTTGTGAATAATAAATTTCAACATTTTTTCGATTCTAAATTTTCACCACTCAAAATGAATTTATTTTTCATTCAAATTAACCGTAAGTTGCGTGTAAAGTAGAGGTTGAAAAATATTCATATTAAACTCCCACTCCAGCCCACAAGTAAACTTTTCAATTCCCAAGGGTTTCTTCCCGCAAACTTAAAATTACCATTTCCACCGTTTTCGTCCGCAATCAATAAACACATTCAATTGAAAAGTACAAAATCTTAAGTTATACAATACACCATAGTTTTTTCTCTATTCCAGTCTACTGTATGTGAATTATTTTACGCATAATATGCTATGAAATGAATACGCGACTGCGTTATGCGCGTTTACATGAAAACAGGATATTTATATTACACGAGTAAGAAACCCGATTCGCGGAAATAAAAACAATGTTATTTCTTCAATCCGCTCAAAACAATCACCAATAATAAGATTATTCTTATTATAGCCCGTATTATGTTTAATATTATTTATTGTTGAATATTATCTATCTTTTCCTATTCACATAAATTATAACGATTATAAAAAACTATGAATATACCAAATTAATTTTATTACCAGACAGAATATGACTAACAGACATCGGATATTTGGGAATATCCCAAATCTCCCCAAAAACAACCAAAAATTTGTAAAACTTGTTATAACAACCAAATATGTTAAAACGCCGTTTTAATCCCAAAATTTGTTAATTTACACAAAATAAATCAATAAAGCATGTATTTTTTTAAAACAAAAGGAGTGTTTACAAAGTGATCAGTGAATTTAAATGAGAAAATGAAAAATTATTTTTAAATTGCTTATGGAATTAAATAAATAATTACTTTTCACATTTTTCTTATTATGCAAAATTTTATTTTATAAAAGTAACAAAGGTTATGTTTAAAATTTAAGGGAAAAGTTCAAGAAACAAAAACTTAATTATTTCAAAAAAGCACAACTTATGAACTCGTTATGTTTTTTAGTGATTTTTCCGAATTATAAGTTTTTATAATTAAATTGTATTTTTTTGTTTAAAATTCAAAATATTTTTGTAACAACCAAAAATTGAACTTTTTATTCCCAAATAACAACCAAATTTCCCAATTTTTAATTCCCAAATATCCGATGTTTGATGGCTAATACTAATGTTTACTTATTTCCTATATTACATTAAACAACGTTGACAAGAAAAATTTATTAACTTAACCCCACTTATTTATGTTGATTTTATAATTTTACATATATGTCATCGTTTTCTAACAAATAAATTTATAACACTTGTTAAAATTTTTTCTAGATTTTTATTAGAGTAATTTAAAAAAATACAATTTTTAAATTATTAAAATACTAATATTGTGTATAGAATTCCCGAGTCGATCCAGGTATTGATTATTATGAACAAAACATTCATTTTTTTTAAGTTATCCGAATATCTATTATTTTTAGTCGTTTTGAATTAAATCCTTAAGTATATAACATATTTCTCGTTTTTATAATGAGACACGGAAATTCGAAATTAAAACAAAGCGTTTTATTTAAGCGGGAATGTCGCGCAAGCGATACAAAAATACGTTCGTTATGCGAACGTCAAACGATTAATGATAATAAGACAAAGGCGCGCAATCTTTTATATTATGCGACTATAGCTCATAACGCTATCTGTCGCCTCATCTCCCATGACAAGATGACCGCTCCCGTCCTCCGAGAATAGGCCACGTGTCAATTCCATAGTTCGTCTCCATCGAAAAACAACCAGACAATAACGTTCTCGTCGTTCCACTCGTTTCGAACGTGTGACCACTCGACAACAGACGGTCCGCGATTGATATCCTTTGGCGGATTCTCGAACCAATCCGAGCCATCCCAACACGTGACGAAAGACAAAAGCGAAATGCGAGCGAACGTCGATCGCAACGAATCGCAAACTAGTGTTCTCGAGCACATCGTTTTGAAATTGGATGGCGACTGCGTTCTGCGCGTAATTGACCACGATTTTTGCTCTTATGGTTTCTGTGACATCGGGTCCCGCTATCGATATTAGTGACGCACCACCAACTCCAGAAGTGTCGTAGATGTAGCCGCGAAATCATGATGGAGCTAACGAACAGCTGTCGGTATTGCATCAAATTTCGAACTCTAAATTCGATTCCGCTTCGAGTTCGTCGTTGACTCGAATTTCGTCTGCCGTCAATTCGGGATACGGTTCGTCCCAATCGGGAAGTTAGTTTTGGTCGACGAACCAAACGTTTGATTTTTCATCGCTGTCGTGCTCGTTGTTCGACATTTTTCGTTGTGTTTACGTTTCATAATCGTTTATCAATAACGTCGTCTATTATTACTCGAATTTCGCGATTTTGTGTTGCTATCAATGACAACACCGTTTATCGACAATGGCACGGTAAAATCGATGACGAATGAGCATCGAAGGTGCAAAATATCGTCTTGTGGTCAACGTACACATGGTCTAAATGATAACTTGCGTTGCCGAATTTCTGTGTTATCACACACGGATCGATGAGCACCTTCGATAGTTTGTCTCGACAGATGGTTATCGGGTATACGATACTTGACATACTTGCAAACTTCGAAACCGGAAGTGGGGTTCGATTTTTCCAAACGAAAATATTTCCCTTTTTTCTCTCGAATTTAGCGTTTCTCGACCTTTCAACCATAATTTTTTGTGCTTCGACATGTTCGTCAAGCTTCACGTGTCCTGACAATACCCACCCGAAGTGAATAAATCGTGGTGTGAAACCGGTTATCGTGTGAGGCTAATCGTTGATGGCGGATACTGCTGGCGCAAGAACGGTATACCAACGCTTGTTCGGATGTTCGGCAAGTGACAAACGGATACCTCGCACGATTGCATCGTTCATCTTTTCGCAAATACCGTTTGCTTGCGGACGATAAGTGGGCGTTAGTAGAAGTCTGACGCTTGAGGACTCGAGATAATTACGAAAGCGTTTCGAAATGAAATTCGTTCCATTATCGGTTAACAGAGAAACTGGTTTGCCGACTGAGTCGAACAATCGGCTGAGCATGTTGATCGCGGTTTCAGTAAAGGAACCGTAATGAATTTTTGTTAGTTTTCAATAGTATAAATTAGTTATTTTCAAATACCAGTTTAATTATATGCAAAATTTTACAAATTTAAAATTCCTATTTAAAATAATTAAGTAATCGATATTTTCTAGACATATGATTTTTCTCTATTGTTAAATTTATCCACTCATGTTAAAGTCCCATTTTGATTCAAGATGAGCTGCGGGTACCACAAAATTTTTAATAGTGGACTAGTAATAAGTGGAAATATAGTGGAATTGAAAAACATGGCAATGGAACTTTTATGGAGTTTGTAATCAAATTTTTACCGGTAATGAATTGACGGTGGAATATAAATTATAGTCTATTTTAATCACTAATGGAAATCCCAAATCCATATATCTGCTCTTGTGGTAGAACCGAAGATGTTTGATTATTGTGACTCTTTCCTATGAACCCACGTGTAAAGTATATAAAATATGCAGAAACCCATTTACCGCAAAGTAAATT
>JAQIXJ010002584.1:0-15328 GCA_034700185.1 Phthiracarus laevigatus | reverse complement strand
AGCTCAATTCCATCCACAAATAAGTAAGCTCAAGCTCAGAAGTACATTTTATTTTTGAAGCTCAGCTCAATTTTTTCAAGTATTGAGCTTAAGCTCATCATGTTCAAGCTCAAGCTCTGGAAAAATGAGCTTTCTCTCATCATTAGATATAATATAAATTTGTTTCAAAAAGGTACCTTTACTTTCATACAGATTTCAAAATAATAAGGGATAAAAATTTCTAAAATGTTTTATTTTGAAGGAATGCTAGCTTAGTTGACACCAAAGAATTAAGTATTAGATAAAAAGTGTTACTCAGAATTACCCTGAATTGTTTTTTTTTGCAAGTGATTATAAATTAGTGTTGTGCAAAAGCAAAATTAAAAATTTAGGAAAAAGCAAAAGCACATGAAAATTCAATATTTTCCATAAGCAAAAGCCAAATAATTTTAAACTGATAAGTTGAACAACATTATTCTAAACTACAGAGCTCGTCGTGACCGGTGGTCACAAATAATGACCGTCGGTATAAAAGATTTTTGTAGGTAAAGTTGCTCTTAATACCTAACAAATAATTACTGAAATAATCTAATTTTGATATAGTAGACTATAGATTATTCCGGTAATTATCTGTAATAAGAGCAACTTAACCGACAAAAAATACTAGTGTAACGGAAATTACAAGTTTACGAGTAATTTCACAATAAAATAGAAGCAGGTTGTGAATCGATTTATTTTATTTACATAATTGTACAAATAAGAAAAAATAGTCCATAAAAATAAATACAGTTTCGCGAAACTAATTTGGGACAAATATTAAATTACGAATGTTGTGTGATCATAAAACTTATTCATCATCCGTTTCTGCGTCATATATAGCATCCGCTTTGTTGTCTACATCTTTTGAACTAGAAATCGTAGCGTTTTTCATAGCAGGCCCAATATCCTCGTCCTCACTGTCCACATATCGAACATTATTGACGGTGTCATCAGTTTCCGATTCAGGATCAGAATCTGGGCCATTATAGCGACCCATCATATACGTTCGCCACGGAATTAACTTCTTTTGCGCGTAACAGTCTTCAATCCATTTTTCGCTGGCAATTCTCCCCAATTTGGCGGACACTTCTTTGAATTTAGGCGTATTATCGAAAGCGCAAATTAAGTGCGTGCAACTGGTGTCCCAATTCTGTCTAAATTTAGCGCCCATTTCGATCGCTTTTGATCTTAATTGACTTCTCTTTGGATTAACATAACCACTTAATGTAAAAATTACTTTACCCATTATTTGCGAAAATGGTATATTCTTGGGTTTACGCTGTCGTTTAACTGGCGGTTCCGCTGGTTTTGATAATTTTTTTGTATGTGAGGTCGATGTCGATGGTTTGGACGCTTGTGGCGTATTTGATGAGTTTTTATCGTTTTGCTTTAAAGCAGGAGATGGCAGAGCACTGTTTACATCTTTTTTAGATCTCGTGTCTGGTTTTGGTGGTGTTATACCAACAGCGGCTGCGAGTGATAATGGCTTTGTTGTCACCGATGGATCGTTGTTTGTCCCCAAAGTTCGTTTGGCAAACAAAGCGCCGGCAGATAGCGATTCGTTTTGTGACGAGTCGTCACTATTTATCTTAAATGGTCCAATTTTAAGCGATGTCGACGACGATAATGGCTCTTCAATGTCGTCGTTAGTCGATGAAGAATTTAGTTTAATAAATGATAAACCATAACATAAATTCTTTAAAAAAAGTTAATAATAATTTTGTTAAAAACTTTTTTAATGATAAAAATGAATGTAAACCTTATTAAATGGTTGCGTGCAAACAACTTTAACGAAATTCCAGTTTTCGTTCACCGAATTGGGCGACAATTTCTGTTTATTAAAAATGCGTACGCGATTGGTATTGATTACGGAATTCGATTCCGATGGTGTCATAAACGAAGACGTGGACAGTAATACTTGAAATCGTTGGTTCGTATCGTCGTGTTTGCGCACAAGCACTTCCACGAAAGCGGAACAATCGTTGCCAATCTCTATCGAATCAATGGTCGATGGATTGTCTAACTCGAAGATAACGAAAGAAGATGTTTCCCATTTTGGACATTTCCACGATTTGTAATCGTTTTTAAGCAATAAATTATTTGCTATTAGATTGTTGTTTGTGTCTTCCGAACTCAGTTCCGTAACGTTTTTCAATTGAATTTGTGGAATCATTTAATAATATTGGACATCAACTAAATATTATTAATGGTTAAATACAATATCATATGAATTGTAAATCAAATGAAAACACCTTTAAAATCAACGCAACTTTTACGTACACTAACGCGCAAAATGTTCTTTCGTTAGTAGAGATGTGAACCTTTCTTATACTTACTGTTAACTGTGCAGTGTAAGTGTGGAGTACGTGATTGTCTCCAATCCGGTGGGTATTAGAGGCGTATATTATCTAAAATTAAGTTATAACTTATAAGCTTATGATCGTAGCATTTTTGTATCACATTGTTACGAACTCATATGCTTGTTATCGTCTGAGTGGAAACTATCAAATACTTTATACTATGACTATATGTTATTAACAATTATTTTTGACGCAATAATTAAGGTTACATAAAATGTGTGCAATAATACAGCAAAACTAATAAAGCTAACATATCTAAAACAGATAAATTTAAGTCTATCGTAATTCGTAATTTGTTTTTTAGCGCTTTTTTAAATATTAATCCAATTTGATTGTTGTCGCAACAGTTTATAGAGTTAAAAAACGCTGTTAAGTAACAATCATGAGAATCAACAATGAGAAAAGCGCTTAAAAAACTTAATTGCAAACATACGGTACAAAGCATACCAAACTTTTTACTAACATAACAGCAAACATTTATTAAACTAAATTATATTAAAAGTTTTGTTCATTATTTATAATAAACTATTATCAATTTAAATAATCCTATCGATGGTAGGCATAGCGAAATAACCATCGAATTGCATGTTTTTCTCGTGAATTTTCGGATAATACACATCATTTGATACTCCCGTTTCATCGTCGAGTTCATCAATTAATTTTTTCACTTTCATAAAAGAATCCTTGCAAATAGTTCTAGCAATAAATTGATCGCTGTCATTATTTTGGGTTCCGTGACACATGGCATGAGACGCGCGCGACAATACTGCTGACATCATAAACGTTTCGATCGTAATAAGCGCTAACCTGTCCAAATCCATCTGCTTTTTCACCACATCCTTTTTAACAAAAAGCTTAAAATTAAAATTCTCTTTCTCTAACAAATTAATAAAATGTGGATGCATTTACTTTTCCATAAACTCTGAGCAATACTTCTGCGCCCCACTCTAATCGCTGAAAACACCATTCTGTCCAATCGGCAGCGGGTTTTAAATTGGGATGAACGTAACCAGCGATATCATGGACAAGATTAACCATATCTCTGCGATTATTCACGAAACCGAGATAATCTTTAATGTTATAGATTGGGTATAATAACGATAGACGTTGGCGTCTAACGTGTCCGTGTCTCCAATTGCCCTGCATTTGAACGCCACGAAGAGCTAAAAACATTCTATTGTTAAGCGAACAGTCAAGAAACGAATCGAATACATTAAATAAATCAAGAGGTGTGGACGACACCAAAAATCTGGAACCATAAATGCTGCGAACATTTTTCATGACATCGTACGCGCATTCTGTAGCAATAGTTTTAACAGAAAGCGATTCTAAGCTGATATCAGCTCCAGGTTCGAACGCGTCAAACATGCCTGCAGTCAAATACACCGAAGACTCCAGTGAATAAATTTTCTCCGTTATTTTTATTAACAGTGACTGAATTGATTCGCACTCAGTAAGTCCCACTTTATTTTGTTGAAGATAATTGTACGCATTTCGAGATAATTGTTTTAGAATTCCCAATATAACAGCACTGGTGGCCAATTGGCCGCAACCTTTTATATTGAGCGAAAGAGCAGCCGATTCCTCTGCTTTCACTAATTCGTACTTATCACGTGTCAGAAGTAAATCTTTAAACTTTATTCGTTGATATGACAAACCGAAAGAATCAATTCCATCGTCCTCTACGGTTACCATCTGTTTAGGCACTAACAACGTGACAATCCCTTGTTTAGGTTCGAATTCTTCAAATCCAGTTCGTTCTGGGTATTGATCAGTGCGACAATATATCATGTAATAATCATAATTATCGTTAAATATTCTGGATTTAGCGCCAGAAATAACCCAAGACGTCAGATCATTAGTCAATCGCGCTTCAGTTTCCCATTGAGTATACGATAATGAACCCAAATTTTCGTGTGGTTCGCAAAAAGCGAAACCAACTTTAGGCTTAATTTCGTTATTGTTCAGAATTTTTTCTTTGATAAATTCATTCGACGAGTTATATATGGCGTAATAACACAAAGCATTGTGAATAATTAGCGGAATTATTTGCTCAATAATTGATTTATTCACTTCTAATGGATTGGAAAGAGCAAAATTTTCTGGTAAATCTTCAGCCGTAAAGTCATGCTTAATATCAATTTTATTATCAGAAATTGGAGAATTAGCGTGACGACCGAAACCAAACTTTTGTTGAGTTGCGGCACCAATCGATTCGAAGATGTAAATCATTTCAGTGACACTTAATTGGTATAATGAATTGTAACCCAATAATGATAGCGTCTGTTCGTCTTTCTTAATCTTATTCCATGTGGTTCTTATCATTTCGTACTGTTCTTTCAACAATAGATACTCTTTTCGGTTTTTAAGTAAAATCGGAAAAATAAGAAAGTCTTTATCAAATTCACCCAAAAATAGTCGACCAACGAATGATTCGTATTTAACTACTCTTTCGATGGTTTGCCGCAAATTAAGCGAAACTATTTGTTTTGGTTCAATCACTTTAGGCATCGAAAACTTAGTTTCGCCTTTGAACTCATCGCTCCATTCGTGTTGTTGGGATGACGTTATTTCGGTTGATGGCGTCGAAGATGTGTGAGAACTTGATTCAAACACAAATGATTTGTGCAAACATTTTATCCATTTAAATAAAACTTGGCTTTCTTTTCGTTTTAATGATAACAATCTTAATGACATTTTAAACAAACAATATTAATAAACAATAATCAATACATTATATTTAAATGAATAAATACAAACACATGTTCAACTAAAATGGTTGCATATTAACATTTAAACCACGCCTTCAAACGTTCAAATAAACCTTTACACTAGACTATGAAACAGCCCTCGATTTTTCGTGTCAAACACGATTTTTGTCCTCATTAGTCAGGCTCGGAGTTTAATTTAAAAACTGTATCGGACCTGACCTTAATTTAAAAATTTTATTGAAATTGTATAAAGTAAACAAAACTGAAATATTAAACATTTAACTGCTAAATAATTTTAAACTTTTATTAAGCAACAATTAATACAAACAAATATTTTACATTATTTTAATTATGTATAAAATTACATTTCTGTAACTAAATATGCAATAAATGTTTTTGATTGCTAAAGAACCCATTATTAAATATTTTATTACAGCACTCTGTAATATTATACTTAATTAAAATAATGTAAAAATTTTGTTTGTATTAATCATTTTGAATAACTTTGATCTGATCAAATAAAATAATTATGATTAGGGCCTTGAAAATCGTTAATTAATAAAATGGTACAAAAATATTCTCATTTAAAATTTTCTAAACTCGTTCGATGAAAGTTCTGGATTAATTTATTTAGAATAAGTGACTTCTGAAAATGATAACTATCACAATCATTAGTTTCTGTATCTAAAGATTTCATTTTAAAGTAATTTTTTTATAACAGTAAGGTTTTCAATTAAATATTTTAGTTTAAATAAATATAAATCTCTTTTAAATTAATTTATTTTGTAAAATTTCTAACGAATTTGTCTAACGATTAACAAACGATTTGGCACTAGTTTTTCTAACGATTTTCAAGGCCCTAATTATGATATATTTACATTGCATTATGATATTTGAATCTGGTTATCGATCTAACCATTATTCTATGTATTGTCTTTTAATTAAAGTGTAGTCGGATTTAGCAATGAGAGTATATTTATTATGATGCCTTTACTTTTACACCACTTTCATATAAAAATACAGTTAAAATCTTATTATGAAAATTATTTATGAATAGTTTAATAAAACACATGAGTACTTATAAGTCAGGTTCGTTGGTTAACATTAATAAAATTAGGTTTTAAAGGAAATTATAATAATATTCTGATTTTGATTATATAACTCTAGAAGACAAAACACCCGTCCTTCGCTGATCCGGTACGTTAAATTGAACTTTAAGAATTCGTTTTCTTAAAATTCTAACGTTCACTTTTTCCTCTCCGGACCAAAAAGTACTTCTAGGAAGTTGTAAGTTAGGTAAACAAAATAATAAATCGTGTCAACTGACATATGTGATGCTTTATGTAAGGTTTTATGTAACGCTCATTAATATTGAGTTATGTTCGGATTCTGGGAAGTGCTGCTTTCCTCCCTTACAAATTCCGCACCACCAGTCGACTCGTCCTCAACAGTCATTTCGTCTAAACCCAAATCATCCGGATCTTCCGCATTTACCATACTTATGAATTCATTTTTCTCAGCATCCGCTAAGCTTTTGAATTTGCAGTCGTAATTTTGAAACAACACGGTCATATTGTAGTTAATAAACCGATTATTTTCATCGATGGAAACCTAGTGTTGGTTTATGCGGTCTTTTAATCGCTTCCAGTCGTCATGTCGGGCGAAAATTAGTTCGAACTATATATGACGGAAATAATTCTGTTAATGGTTTTAACCACTGAACCCGGCGGTACTGCTGCTTTTAGTTCATTCGAATGTATGTCAGAGGGGATTTTGGAACATTTCTAAACATCGCGCTCTCCATTAATCTACTTAGTTCTGCATCGGAAACGTTTCCAGCGCTCTGACGGATAGTTTTATAATAATGCAGTTCCGATTCAATTTTTTCGTATTGTATCGTTCGCTGTCGTATTTCATTATCGAGTGTTTTGACAGTAACTTTTAATTGCACCACATAAGCTTCCAATTCGCGTTTTAACTCTAATGCTAGCTTTAAATTTCAATTTGCTATATCTAAATCGTTTTTCAGTTTATCGTTTTGAGCTCTTAGATTTGTTTATTGTGGATTGGAATCATTTAGTATGATATTCTTATTCGTTAGTTCTATTCGCAATCCACTCAATTTTTTCTGGCCTTTTGTACGGTTTTTACGTGCCTTTACTAATCTAGAACGCAATTAGTTGCGCTATCGAGTTGATTCTTGAATACATCCCTTTGCTTCTAGATTTTTGATAACTCTTTTGTTAAATCTGTGTTGGATTTTCTAAATGTTTCGGTGACGCTTAGGACTGAAGGCTCAGACATTGATCGGCGAGTTTAGCTATTATTTCCGTAACTGTAGCCGGTGAGGCTGGTATCAGTTGTTGGACTACTTTTCTAGCGATGTCATTAATATCGAAATGTTTGGCTAATAATAAAATCTCTTGATTGTCAGTTACGATAATTGGTCTCAATTAGGCATAATGTGATGCCGTTATTCCACCAATTGTGGGTTGTGTCTGGAATATCGCTAACTATTTTGGGTAATACGCACGTAACAAATTATTTGCTTGTTTCTTCGTGCAAATACATTTGTTCCACCTTATCGTTTCGTATGTTTACCACTATATTCTATAAATGATGCCGCAATGAATAATCTATGGTTTCATAACCTTGTTTGAGTTCCTTTAAATCGATAGTCATATTTCTATTCCAGATTATATATCGCATCCGCTTGTTTTCAATTGATCCACACATACTGGAAAACACTGACTGCAACTCATTTCTTCCAAGGCTTTCATATGTGTTAGAAGTGTCGAATCTACTCCCCTTTCTATGACTGTTTTTTTATTATTTGGTGGTATTACCCAGGTTTAAAGTAGCTCAATGTTTGATTAATTAATGTCCATTGTTCTTCCATATCCTTCTGACTAGATTCGAATAATCTTATCTGTTTGGTGGACATTAGATCTAATTCCGCATTTTTTGATATGAATAATGGGCGCGGTCTTATCGCACTGGCATTTGGGTTTAATTTCTTTCGTGGTGCGTCTGATATCAATAATACTCCACTTCCTGATGGCAATAAATAACTTCAATCGACTTCCGTTTCGATGCTTGTTTTCCTCCCTTTTCGGAGTCCTGCTGAACGTTTCTGAAGAACTGTTGTTTTTCTCTCTTTAGTCACGATATAAACTGATCTGTTTTTCGAGTAAACTTCAAAGAAATTTCACATATTTACATAAAACTTATAAAACTTGCGATATTTGAAACTTATGTGAAACCGTGAGTCCGAACGAGAAGGCAATAGATTATGGTTTTAATTGTCTAATTTTAAGTTTTTATATCAACAAATAAGTGGCATTTAATACTTTTTGAAATCACTTTCTCAGACTAATGTTTAAAATAAAATCTAAAATATGAAGTTGAAAACACAGAGACGCGTATTGCCATTAATAATACTAAAATTTCAATTACTAAATTGTGTGTAATTCATGATTATCTTATACTACAAATTATGACATTAATGACATCAACAATTATTGCCGTATATTGACTTTTCTCGAGTTTTTTGCTCTATATATCGACAATAGGTGACTAATAACATGATTAAGACAAAAAAGTCATAAAAATTTGACTCAGGTACACCTGGTACTCTTAACACCAGTTTTGCGCTAAAGAATTATCGTTTTTAACTTTTATGGATGTAATAGTTTAATTGTTATACAGAATAAACATTGTGTAATAAACTAGTTAATGTGTTCACTCATCGTTTATGTTTATTTGTGAACTAATTTATGGAACAATTATTTAATTTAGAACTTAACTTAAAGTCTTTTTTATCCCATTTAAATTATAACTTGTTTTGCAAAGCAAAGGGTTTAAACCTAGTACATTAATAAACTAATGGTTTCATAAAACACGAGTAAAGATCGGAAAACAGTGACAAAATTTTAAACATTTTGGGGACACAAATGCGTATACATTTTATATGAGTTTGCGAATAAAAAGGGTGTTAGTATATTCAAAAATCTTAATTTACAGGATTTAAAATTAATTAATTGAATTACCTAATGCATAATTAAATTTTTGGCATTTTAATGAAGACAACATTAATTTTGTCTCAAAAATATAGTATTTATATTCGTAAACAATCAAATTAATTACTTACGTTAAATTATTATTATTTAATTTTAAAAACAGCATATTTGGGCAAATTTAAAAATGTTGTGTTTTTGGAGACAAATGTCACCACTCTTTCCCATCTCTTATTTTCAGTATAGTATAAAGTTTTTAATTTTTTGGGTTTACGCAAAATTAAAATACTTAAATTTAAAAAATGTTGTTAATAATCACATATTTTGATGATTTACTAAAAGTATTTGGAATTATCGGACAAACAACGCAACTCATGCGTGTGTTTGCGCATTGCAGTGCTCTATTCAATACAACTCAATCGTCAATCCAATCCAATATTTTGTTTGTTTTTCCACAAACATATGATTACATTACATGAGTAGTATTAGTATTAGTCATCATACCATTATCGATGAAGTGTTCCATGAGAGTGAGTGTCAGTTGTATTTCAAATAATTAAATACACGAATCAATAGAATGGATGAGTTGCGGCAAAGAAAAGTTGGGGATAACCAAAACCATTTCGATGAATCGAAAATGGATTATGAATTACTTAAAAAAAGTGGAAACAACAGAAACTCATTGATAACGAAACTAATTGTGAGATTATTTTATTTAGCGTTAATTACGTTAGCATTTATTTACATATTATGTCCGCTAATATTCTACTACTCATTAACGGTGCGACGAATGCTAATATTTATGAATTACGTGAACTTTCCGCTATATAAGAACTTATCGGATCCGATGGGAGATTTTGGCATGAATTGTACGCGTGTTTTTCGCATCGAAAGCGAAAATAACATCGAGTTAGGCGTTTGGCACGTATTGCCGCACTCGAGAGTCGGTGACTGCGATATCGATGGCAATATCGAGGACGTGATAGCATTCAAAGACTCGCGACCCATCGTTCTGTATGTTCACGGAAATGGTGGTGCGAGAGGTGGTGACCACAGGCGGAAGTTGTATCGCGTGTTAACCAATTCTGATGTTGACGCACACGTTATTACATTCGACTATAGAGGTTATGGTGACTCGTCTAACGTGTGGCCAACCGCTACCGGTATCGCTAACGACGCACAAAGTGTCTATTATTGGCTGATTGGTTTGGAAAACGTTGATCCAACTCGCGTTATAGTGTGGGGACATTCTTTAGGAACTGCGGTATCACTTAAATTTGTTAGTCAATTACCGGTGGCGCACATACCAAATGGTATAGTATTAGAGGCTCCGTTCAGTACGATCGCCGATGCCATTCAATTCCATCCATTTGGTGTGATTCATCGATATATGCCTCTCTTTAAATCACTATTTGTCGAACCCATAACAGACAATGTTAACACCAATTTCGACAGCATATCATTACTTAATCTAATAAAGTGTCCAATTTTAATACTTCACGCAATGGACGATCGAATAGTTCCTTTCCATTTGGGGCATAAGCTCTACGAAAATTCGCTTCAAATACAGTCTTCGCACAAAAAGGCACAAATGATTGGCTTTAACGGCAAACATGGTTACGGCCATAAGCATATTTATAAAGAACCAGAATTGCCAAAAATTATTAATAATTATATTAAATCGATTAACGAATAATTAATAATATGATTATTTTTACATATTTAAGTTGTTTTATACCACATTTTATTTAAATGAAACATTTCATTGTACGGTTTAATGCTATGCGAAATAATTTATAAAAAAATATGTTATGTTTTTTAAATTTATTTGATATGATTAATATTATAGACAGAGAAATAGTGTGCAAATAGTAAAATTGAATTTCAACACCAAAAAAAACAGTTTAGGAAGGATTGATTGTTAACAAATCAAAATCCTAATTCTTTGCGTTTATTAAAACTGTAGAAAGACTAGAGCGTATGAACTGTTAATATGCGATAGAAAGTCAAAATGAATAATAACTGCTAAAATTTTTAATTTATTTGATGTTCGCGTAATCCGTTTATATTGCTGTTATGTTATATATGCATCAAAAATAAATTTAAACGAATTATTTGTTTACAATAAACATCATTTTCAAATATATAGATTTTGATTTTATTGTAACAACTTTTTTGTATTTTATATATATATATATATATTTATACCTGAAAATGAATTTTTAGTTTTGAAAATCCCTTGAATTTATATTAAGCTCTAATATTTAAAAACCCTTAACTAAGTCACCAATTTTAGTGTACAATTTTAAACTACTGGTAGCATTAAAAATTTGGCATTTAAATTACAAGCCTTAAAAATCATACTACAATAATTAAATAGTTTATTAGTTATACAGGGATGTCCCAAAAGCAATTGTTGACCACTTCTATTTTTTAGTTTAATCAAATAACCGAAAATTTTGGAAACAGATGTAATTCAAAAAAATTGTAGATATATTTAGTAAAAAAGACTTTAATAATTTTTGGCATTATTAGTGAAAATAAAGAGATTCTCTATTAACCCATAGTATTCCTCGAAACGTAAAACGTTTGGGACATCACTGGTTCATACAGAGTTCATTCAGTAAAGAATGGAATTTTTAATTTTAATTTGAATATTTCATTTAAATACATATACCACGTAATAGAGGTTAAATAATGATGAAATTAAAAGATATTCTAGTGAATCTAGTGATACATTTAAAAAGTGATTATCTTATAAAAAAACAGAGGAAAAAAGTGATGTATTTTTTCTATGAAAAGTTTTGTCGATGACTTGTTATTATAACACATCTGTAAATCCAAGTCTTCGAGATTTTATAATAACTTTATTGACTTCATTTCGGAGTCAACAAAAAATACAGTCGAATAAAAAGTTAATAACGCAACCGGAAAACGAATATTTAATATCGAAGGGCAGTAACAATAGTTATTTGCCGGTCGAGATATAATGAATAATAATTCAGTTAATATTTTGTTGATTTAATGTCGAATAATACTAATAATAATTATTTTGATCATTGATGTGTATTTGAAAAAAAGTTGTTTTGCAAAAAAATTGATTTGTTTTGTTTTTTTAAATTTGAAGTGCGAAGCATTTTATAGTCGTATTCACTTAACAAAAGCCACACACGTGTGAGAGAGAGAGATAGAGAAGTGATAATTGTTTTGAGAATTAATGAACTTCAGAACTTTCTGGTTTTGGTGTCATATGATTAGCGGCCTCTTGTAATGTCGAATGCGGCGTTGCGTGTGGTGTCGCTAACGAAGTGGGAACAGGACCAGGAGCTGGAAGTGGCTCTAATGTGGTCGAGTGTGGAACTATTGGTCCCGTATAGTTATAACCACTCGCACCGTTTATACTCTCTCCATAACTAGACGATACGAAGTATTCTTTGTTCACACAATTACGGAGTGAATCAGGTATTCGTCCGACGATAGCGCGTCGTATTTCACTCGCAGCCATCTCTCGCAGTTCAGTGGAACTCGCGTCGCTATACCACGCGGCGTGAGGCGTACAGATCACGTTTGGCGAGTCTTTCAATGGACCTGCAAATCAGTATCAGTATCAGTATTCAAATACAGTTACACCAAACATCTATACTATTTACTATTCTAAACAAATATACTATTTTACGTATAATAGCAATGTGTCACCAGTTTAGTTATAGTTAAACAATTTACGTAATATATCAACACTAACACTACTTTAGTGTTGCGTAAATACAGTATATGCTATATTTAGTGAGCTTTTTGTCTCTTCAAGTAAACTGTTTGAGAAATTCATTTTCATTGGATTTTTACTTATTATTTTAACAATTAAATAAACACGAAAGTAAAAATTCTGGAATCAAGTTTTCACGTCATTTTTATGATATAAAACCAAAATGTCATATATTGGCTTAATATTAAACTATTCAAATTAAAAATAAAGAAAATTACAATATACTGTTTAATCAACTATTAATTATAGTTTGCGTGCATCATTGTTTCATTAATAAATATTTGAAATAACAAAAAAAAGCTGAGTGTGAGTGAGTGTGTCGCAAACGCATCATATTTTCGGTTGTTTTTGTTGGTTAAGCTAAAAATAATTTTATCCTTCTCTCTATTAACTAACAAAATTTAATACAAGAGAATGATAACACATTCTTTAACTAATAAATAAAACTAAAAATCGGTTTATTTTTAGAATTAATTAAAACATCTTAATTTAATTAGTATTAAAACAGTACATATTAATCAAGTTTTCATTGAATCGATGAAACGATAAAACGTCACACGATTGTAATCAAATAATGCACACATTATTAAGTGGTAAACAGAATCTTTAAAAAATTGAATTAACTCCAAATTTTTTCTCACAGGTTCGAAATACCAGAGGAATGTTGAATGAAGCCAAACATTTTCTATTTAATTTAATATTTATATATGTTTTCAAAATTAAAGCCTACTGTTATTTAAAGAATATAAAAAGAGATACTCTAATTTAACGGTTATAGCCCTCGGCGTAGATTAATAAAAGCAAGTTTTGAGAAAATATTACTGGTGAGATAAAAATCCATAAAATTGATGAATTTTACCATTTTTATTCGAATTAATTCTAAGCTTATCGGTTATTTCATAGTAGAATCAACGTTACAATCTCTACGTGACAAATTTAGTAAAAATTTTGTTAATAAAGATACTAAAATTTCAACTCTTTAAATATGCATCTAATTGTATTTATAGACTACAGATTTGTATACACAGATATGTGATAATGTTTTTGTAAGTTATCGATTGAACCCGTTATCGGAAAAGTGTAATATGATTCGTTTCAAATTTGCTCAACAAAAATGATTTCATACCAACTCAATAAGTTTATATGTAATAATGATTTCATAGTACAGTGTACAGTACCCACACATGAACTTCACAAACAGATAAAGGATAAAACTGTGTGATGTCTTAACTTCCATAAAAAAATGTTGCAATTTTATGCCAATATAATTTTTGCATGTATTACTCAAAAAAAAGAGTAATAAAAACGTTTGTTTGGTGAGATGTTTGCGTTATAGCGGCCTATAATCGACATTTTAAGGTATATTAAATTGGAGAAGTAGTGTATAACTTAAGTAGGAGTTATCGTGCATTTGACAGAAGTATATATACTAAATTGGCAACGCATAGCAAACTTATATATTAAACAATAACAACACAACCAGAAGTATGTGATATTTTTTTACCAGTCATACCCGCCAAGGCATTGAATGGCTCGTTTTCGTGTACATCAAGTGCAGCAGCTCTAATACGACCATCTTTTAGTGCAGCCGCTAAGGCATTCTCGTCAACAAGACCTCCTCTTGCAGTGTTCACCAGAAAGGCACCTAAATATGCGAGAAATTGAAATCAAAATATTTCGTAAGAGATACGATGTAAAAATAAAAGCATTCTTTATATTACAACTTTTTTCTTAGGAATTAGACTTAGACTTGACTCTTAAAAAAACTAAAAATAACATTTGCTAAAAATAATATATAGTCACATATTCGCGAGTGCATGATAAACATGATTTTTATGTTTAGATACAACTAATTAAAAATATCGTAAACCCAAAAGAATCTGATTCTTAATTATAATTTATAGACTAATTAACTTGATTTCATTTATCGCATACTAATACTAATATATTCAATTTAATAATTCGTGTTAAGTTTTACATAAAAAAAATAAAAAATAAACTGAGCATAATCTATAAAATAATAGTTATGACTGAAATATTTGTGTACACGATTTAAGACAAATCCATTAAAATTTTAAAAATCACTAATAAAGCGTAAAACCTATTTTTAGTGTACAAATTTTCATTATTATGTGCGCAATGCTTTTAAGCGGATATGTTTATGCCGTTAGAAATTGCATAAATTAAATAAAATTCTAAATAATCGATGCGATTATTAGCAAACAAATACATAATTGTATTTATCGTATTCTAATTAAATTAATCAAAAGAATAATTGCTTTTAAATGAGTGGCAATTTGTATTTAATTATTTGGCGTACAATAAACGATCGCTAAAAAAGCTTAATATTAATATATCACAAGCAATACAAAAAGAGGTCTTAATTAAAGGTGCCAATGGTTTGGTTTGTAATGGTTAACCAATGGTTTTAACCATTGGTTGTTGGTTTGAATTGGTTTG
>JAQIXJ010002583.1:0-15328 GCA_034700185.1 Phthiracarus laevigatus | reverse complement strand
ACGGACAGACGGACGGACAGACGGACAGACGGACATACCCAAATCCATATATCTGTCAAAGTCAGATAAAAAATTTACGCGTTACGAATATACTTACTTATATTGTAGTAAACGGCAGCAATAAATGCAATCACCAAAATTAGAAGGAAAATTTTCGAATTATAATTATATTTAGACTGAATGAGTTTTGAATCCTTAAAACTCGAAATAGTTTTAGATATTTTATTGCCGTACATTTTTTTTGATTGTAAGGCTGATACTGACTTAATATTAATTTATGATTTATTCTCAATATAGAAATACTTTTATTTGTGTCGTTTGAGCACGTTGTAAAATTTATGAAATTATTATATTAAATACAACAAAATTTTATACACAATTTCAGTGTACTTTTATGTCTAATGCCAGACACTACTGTGTTTCGATTACTTTACAGTAATCATTATCAGTGGCTTTAATCGTTGTTATATTAGATGTGAGGCATCGAATTCATATATAAACAATTGAATCATAATTTTTGACAGTTATGGATATATTTAGTTTATATACTGTTTAAACTTGATATACAATTCGCTCTAATCATTCTGTTCACAAACAAATATTGCAATAAGTTATTTCGCGATTCCAAAAATATTTTATTCCAATACAAATAAAAATAAGAATTCGATTTCAATGAAATAACATGCGTATATATTTTATCGAGAATTATTGAAATATTATATCAACTTTAATTATAGTTAATGTTGTTTTAGGTTTACTATTAGCTTACATACCCTCCGTATTTATTCAAAAGTTTTCAAAATCACAATTAATATAAACAGAGTTCCAAACTAAACTATACGCTAGCATCACATAATCATTTGACTTGAAAAATGTTTAACTGGAACTGTTGTTTTAATAATTGTCACAAGTTAATTCTTAAGTGAGATTATATTAAATAAGTAATAAGCTTATTCGATCCAAAATACATTATAATTTGAAAACTTAAATTATTTTTTTTGATTAATGTCATTTATAACTTTTCTTCCTTTTCTTTTGTTTAATCAAAGTTTTTAATCACTACTTCATAATTTAGTTTGACGTTTCGAAGGGTTATTTTCACCACTTCTTTATCAAAAACGCAGTTAATTTTTTATGTTTCATATTATAGTTAAGATGTAATTTTTGAATTTTAGTGAAGCACATACAAACTGCAACTTTAAAGTTTGCAACAAACTAAAGATATTGAGACTTTTGCGGCGATCAGATGCTTATATAAACAAAATTCCCAGAAAACAGAGTATTGAATGTCTTATAATTTTTTCTTTTTCCTACTGCCTATTTATAATTCTTGATACTTATTTCTAAACGTATTGTATTTAAATAATTAGTATTTTTAAAAGCAACAAAAAAATCTAAAATAACACAATAGGATCTATATTATTATAATGAAAATCGATAATTAAAGATTTGTATATGAAGTGTTCGTAGTTTTTCTAATATTTTATCGCTAAGTTTATATAGGAAATACAAAACAAAATACTATTTCTATTAACTATAAATTTAATAAATAGTTAAAAATAAGAAAATTTTATTACAAACTTGATAATACACTTATAAAATACTAAAAACAAATTTTAATTACCATTTTTATTATACCATTTACTGTAATGATTAGGGAAATGAAAAACGTTAATTTGCGTTACTTAATGGAACTGCTACCAACCGCATCAGTTTGCCTGGGAATGATTCCCACAGCTGTGATATGCACAAAAAATGACCGACTAATTACAATAATTTTTTTTAAACTTCCATATTTTTCAAACATAAAAATTCTATAATTTAAGTTAAAAATACAAATATTATAATTTTTAATCTTTAATTAGTTATCAAGAGTTAATTATTTTAATTTTTTTACGATATCTGTAGTTTGAATAAATAATTTTGTAACCCTTTCTCCAATGGTCAATGGTATGCAACCCATTCACTTTATTTCAGCCCATGGTATTTGATTATTTTTGTGTTAATTTGCAGCAGTTAAAAATCATGAAAATTATGTTTGTTTCAAATTTTAAAGCTAATAAAATAATTAACAATTTTTTAACTATATAATATTTATATATGCAAAATTAAGTTAATATTTATTTTATGCCACTGTAAACGACTTTCTCTAATGTTTGATTAATTTTAAATTTTATGTAAGCCCACCGCTTAAAAGCTGAAAAATTTCTCATACTATTTATAATTAAAATTTTTTATTTGAATTCAAGCAATGGAAACTTATTTATTTTTCTTTACAAATAAATCATTAAAAAATCTTGCTAATAATTTTTAAATTGAATCTGTTTTATTTCATAACTGTCATTTTACGTTAAATATCCATTTTTCAATGCGCACAACTCAACCGTTAACAGTTTTATGATTATATTAGCAACTAATATAAATTAAAAATACTTTTCTATATTAATAAAAGTCAATCCCTTCGATTTTTTGACATTATCAATATGTTCAAAACTTTTGAACTTAATTAACTCATTATATTCGGTGTATTGCCATGGAAAAGCACTATTTTGAACATATCGGTACAAAAAACCCAGTATTTATAAAGCGCTTAAATAAAAGACTTATCCACTGAAACGAGTACTCATTTGTAAGACCGATGTTTTATCATAGCTCTCGAAGCGATTATAACCAAAGCCTAGTTTTATTTTTGCTTTTCCCGATACGAGCTAACAATTCTCTTTTTGTTCATCGCATAACAGATGAAAGTGTCAGCAAAACAAACTGACTATCATTTGTCGCCATAAAGGAATGCTTTTCAGCTATTTGTTGACATTTTTTTCGATTCGTACGCACAGACCACTTGTTCTGACAGTTTTGTGGACATAACAAATAAAACATAGAAAAAAGAGTTGCATGTATGATGCAGTTATTTTCGGTAATACAATGATGATAAAACACTATTTTTCTTGTTTATTCCCCACAGTTTTTATCTTATGTAAAAATTTATTTATCGTTGCGTTTATTTTAGCGGATTTGTGTACGTAATCGGCACAAGTGGACACCAATTTTTTTTATTAGCGCAATGTTTTTTATCGTTGCTACGAAATCATCGATTTTTGTTATTAAGAGTTAAAGATTAATTTATAATTAAATTATATTAGTTCACTTTCTGGGAAAATTATGGATCCATCATGGGTTATACAACGTTTGCTCTTCGGTCCATCATTATGCGCTATTGGTTACATTATATATACCCTTTTCGGTAAAATATACACTTATTATTCATAAGGATTTGCCCGAAATCTTAAATTTTCGCCTCTATTCTATTATTATAAATAGTATTAATTTAACTATAATTTTCAAACTTTAGTTATTAAGAAAAAAATTAGTTTAAGCCTACTGAAAATAACACGCTTTTGGGTGTCACTTGTAAGTGACAAGTTATCACTAAATAATAACAACGAATGCATTTACGCGGAAAAATTAATGCTTAATCGCCACTTAATAAGCGACAAATTAAGTCGAAATACGTATTAAATTCCTTGTGTTCTATTTAAAATCTATTTTCTTTAAATTATTAAGCGCAGTTTTAAAGACATTTCTATAAAATACTGTGAGTAATTATGACACATGTTAGATTATAATTTTACGTTTATGCTACTTATAACATGACAAGTACTTAAAATTAATACAAACAAATTTAAATAATTATTATAGCTGACACCCGTATGCGTCAAAATGAGCGAAAATAAGTTTTGAAAAAATTCAAATTATTAGTACAACCAAAATGCGCTATTAATACAGTTAATTTCATTCATTCATTATGCAATTAAGCGTTGAGATACTGAACAAAAATTATGATTTAAATTTACAAGAAAAATTTGGTAAATTAAATGAAATGTTTGCTTTTTATTAATCAAACCAATTCTTCTTCTTCTTTCTTCGAACACTATTTAAAGCTGAATAGTTAGCAATATAAACATGCCATCATTTGTTCGCGTATAAAGTGTTGGCAAATGAATACACTGGCTATTTGTTCACACATTTTTCCAATGTTCATAAGCAATAAAATAAATACAGTATTTTATAGCGATGGCAATGGTCATAACGTAAGATTATATGGGGTACTATTTTATGTTTTATGTTTGATCTTATAGCCAAACGTAGATATGTTGAGATGTTATTTGGCATGTTTTGTTATTTACTGCAATGTATTAAACGCTAATATTTTTGGTGGTTTGGGTTTTCTATGAATGCGAAACTTTCTCATATATTATAGAATATTGCTCAATCCAAATAAGAATTTTGTTACTCTGTTGAAGTACAGTTGTATTATTATTAGAAGGTTACTAATGGTCAACAGTTCTATTGTCATAACAGATATTAGACGAAATAATGAGACCATATATGATAACAATGACGGCATATTGATTGATAGATGCGTACTGAGTATTCGCTTTTTGTATCAAAATCTAAAATGAATTCAATTGAAGAGTGAATAAACTCTTGTGTCAATGTTAACAAACAGAATAAAACACTTTATTTTTCTATATGAGTGGCGCGGAAATCATTTGACATATGGAAGGAAAGCTATCTCTTAAAAAGATTTTGGTGACGGCAACGCTAGAAATATAAGTGAATAAAACTTTTGATGGTTTAAAAAACGGGCGAACATAATGCTTAGATATTTCCAATTAAATCAGATAATCTATACTCCATGCTCATAAAAATCAAGTTCGCATAAAATTAAGCTTGCAATTATTTTTATTATTATTTGTTTTTTAATAAGAAAATTAAGTTAAAATTAGGTTAAAAATGTTATTTTTCAACTTTTAAATTATCCACTCTGTTTGTCTAGGAAATTATTATTTCAGCAATTTTAATGATAACAATGATTGAAATTTGATGGCATTAAAATTAATAACAAATCGCAAAACTTTTATTACTCGTAGTTAATTTCCTTCTTAAAAGTAAAGAAAAAATCTTTTATTTTTCATACTTATGCACTATTCTCAGAAAAAATTCAATTCTTTCCGTTTGAGTTCGAACGGAATTCTAAAACACAATGTAAGAAACTGTAAAATCAATTGAGAACGAAGTTGATTTTGCTTATTGAGCGACACTTTTTAATTTCCTTAAATGTTTTGTTTCAGAAAAAAATTTCATTGTATTGTTAGTTGTATGTTGATTGAGCTCAAGATATTTTTAGCTCACTTTTTATGAAAAAATCGAGCTCATGTTTTTGAAAATGTCTACCCGTCTGTGATCAATTTTATATTGGAGATTTTAACGAGTTTTTATATTAATCAAGGGACATAGCATAGTGCCACAGTGGGCTTAAAAATTATTATATTCATGACTTAACTACTCATTTTACCTACTAAAAAATGCGTTCTCTTTGAATGTATTGCTTTGTTTATCAATGAGAATTTAGTTTCGAAAATTAGTATTAAAATTCAATGGAAATTAAAAGTTCGCATGCAATATAAGAAGCACAAATAAAAATTCTAAAAAATATTTTATATATGTATAAATAAACGTAAAGCCTATTGCAGTTTAATTTAAAATCTAATGAATGCTATAATTTTTCTTAATATTCCTCAATTTATAAATACTTAGAAAGCAAGTTATTCCATGTTATTGCATGCACTTTAACTTTAATAATAATCAAAAAATTGCTAATATTTTAAATTAAGATTATATTTGAAGATTATATTTAAAATTTTATAAATAATTATACCGATTATCATTCAAACATGAGTTTTGGTAATGTAAAATTAGAGCGGACGCTTCGAAGCTGCTTATAAAAACCACGATTTTTAACATGCGGTAATAAACTAGAAATTTGATTATTTCGGTAATTATTGGTATTAAAAGCAATAGTTTTGAGGGAAGCTATAATTACCAGTGATGCACAACGCTCGGGGCAACCGTGAGCTGTTTTTTGCCGAGCATAAGCATTGACAACCCAGTGTGAGTGTACATCAGTAGGAGAGTGGTCCCTATAGGTAGATAGAATATTTATAGAAAATTTATAGGTCTGGCTAAAATTTTATATGGGTGTCGAAAATTTTTAGATTTCATAAAAAAATTATAGATATAGCTAAAATTTATAGGTATGTCAAACTTACTATACTATTTATTTTTTCTAATTATTAATTGCTACTTATTAATAGTAATGTTTACATTTTAATTAATAAGAATAATTAGCCTTATGATCGTCATTTTTAATGACTCATTGTGTGGCATCAAACTATCAGCCATTAGAGTTGTAGCAAAATTATACACACCAACGCGTCACTTTTAATTATGTTAAGTAGATAGTAAAAGGGCTGGCATGAGATGGCGCTTCTAAATTATTTTTACCTTGTTCTTTATAATTAGTCATATTTTAATGCCTTTCCCTCCTCAATAAAACTCATCACGGTATCTGAAAAAGATACCGGCTCACGAATACGAATAGCTTTATTTTCATCAAAGATTTCGATTATAGTATTTACAAGTTCCTGAGCTATTGAACAAGATTCAGAAAATCAGCGAATAATTCAATAACTTCCTGAACAAATTGCAGAAGTCCTGACGGCGCACGTCTAGAACGGCGATAAGGTTCTATTTTTTCCGGCATTAAGGGCATGGAATTATTAAATCCGTTCGACTATCCCGTTCCTTTGTCTCAATCGACTACTTCGATATTCATCCAAACAGGAGTTAGGTATCGGATGATGGCTGCATGGATTAGTAAAGGGAGTTCGCGATCAGCAACAGTAATAATGTCAAAACAAATACAGCACATATCATCAGCAACAAATTCACTTTCAAAAATAGGTTCACCAATAACTTGTCCCATTAAATCCATATTAAAGGATTCAGGCTCTTCATGACTTAACTCAGAATTTATATTACAATCTTGACACATCTTATCTCATTCATAGAAAAAGAGCTATTGAATGAAAAACTAGAGTTTTAATATCCTATAAATATTTTTTATCACCTGACACCATATAAAATAGTTATATTCTTGGTTAAATAAACGATGTCAGCTATTTATTTTATAGCTCATCTATTTTTATTAAATATTTTAATTTTTTCTAGATCTTTTTATTTTTTATTTTAGTAACGGCATTGATTAAGTAATTTTACTTATATAAACATGTGATTTGTTGAATAATAGAAACGTTACTTGTTAAAAGGTTCTATATTAAGCAGTAGATCTATTGGCCGTGGAACGGGCATAATTTTTCAAATCGATTTGTATTCTTTATTAATCAAAAACTAGTTTTAATATCCTATGAATATTTTTTATCACCTGAAACCACATAAAATAGTTATATCCTTGATTATATAAACGATGTCACAAATTTATTTTATGGCTCATCTTTTATAAATAAATATTTAATTTTGAGTTATGGCCTTGATTAAATGAATTTAACTTTTTCTATTCTAGGTTTAGTTTTATAATCGAACAATATATTGTAATAAAGTTAGATTTGTATTTGCAGATCTAATGAACAGTAGTTTATTTCATGGCTGATCTTTTATAAATCAATAATTTAATTTTTTCTAGATTATTTATTTAAATTATTATGA
Source organism: Phthiracarus laevigatus (assembly GCA_034700185.1). Classification (NCBI taxonomy): domain Eukaryota; kingdom Metazoa; phylum Arthropoda; class Arachnida; order Sarcoptiformes; family Phthiracaridae; genus Phthiracarus; species Phthiracarus laevigatus. Next base: position 7,759 of record JAQIXJ010002583.1, on the reverse strand, counting down.
ACTGCACGGAGAATTTCGCAAATATTCAAAAATTCAAGACATTACTACATGTCGTTAAAAAGTTATGACCTATTATTTATACTTCCAGAGTAATGCAGAGTTGACAAAAAAAATTATGAAATAATACTAAAAATATATGTGCATATCAATAAAATTATATCAAGTGTTTTCAAAAGAATGTGTATGTCCTAAAATGTGTAACTATTTCTATATGTTTTGAACTGATGGCAATGCGTTGTTCCGTTTCAAGACTAAAGTTAAAACTATGTGTCGAATTTTGCTCATAATTAGAACTGCTTGGTTTAAATGTGGCATTTGCACATAGGGAAGTATAATTATTCCCTAGTGTTTCATCTACATCGGATAAGTTAGTCGTTGATTAAATATTTATTAGAAATATGAATAATAATTGCGTTTTAACGCTATTGGATATTGTGCTTAATTCATCGAATATTGAATTCGAAACTATAATGTGGCTTCTTTGGTGTCTGTAAGGTGCTGGTCAAAATCTATTGGAATCAGAGTTGGACTTTCTTTTTGTTTTTTGTAACCTTGATAGGCTTTGATAGTTATTATTGAAACAAAATAAAAAAATTTATACAGCAGCGTAGCCATTTCATAGTGCATGAATGATAAGGGAATGAACACTCAGTCGCGTAAAAGACAAAAAGCAAATCCATCTCTGATTGGAATGATTTATCTCATTAATACTTTAAGACATTTATAAATTCAATACAACGAAAGAAAGTGAGTAAGCAATAATGTGACTATATAAGTGAAGTGCGTTATTCGAATCATACGAGCTTTAAGGGTAATACATTGTTAGGTACGAAGGCTTTACATTGCTTTCTTACAGTTCAACTTTTAATACCATTGGTGCTTACGCATCCTTTCTAATACATTAATCTTTTATTATTACAGGACATTCTGTCTATTCATCTCAACATTTGCAAATATAAAGGAAACATTTATCAAATTTGTCAAAACTTCTGTTCGGTACTAGAATAGACCAGTCGTGAGAATATTCTAGGCAAAACACTATGCTATAGATTACACTATGAAATTGTAAAATTTTTATTTTTTGGTACAAAAACCCGGCCTGATACAGTTTTTTAACTTAAGGCCAGAGCCCGACAAAGCCCGACACAAAACCTCGGGTGCCCACGGGGGCCAGTTTCACAGTCTAATATAGATGTGTTTGATTAGGTTGAACATATTTATTGCTTTTCCTACATGTTAATTATTATTAATATTATATTTATTCTATTCATAATAATTTTATGAATAATAATATTAGCTCTGAATACAAATCAATAAACTCGTAGTTATTGGGTTTGAAAATTCATTTATTATTAAGTTTTAATAATTATGTTTTTAAATCATTATATGTAGAAGTGTAGAGCAGTTACACACCTTGAATTCAATTGAATACGACTTGGAATATTGACTATAAACCTGAAAGATCAAATGCAACCGTACTTCGGCTTCGAGAGCCAAAAGCTACTTGTTTTTTAATTAATAATCGTAAAATATGTTTTGTCAGTACTAAAAAATAGTCCGCACATACAGATGGAGATCCCATACCCAATATAGTGAGTTGACATTTTCATAGTGAGCTAAAAAATATTATTTTCACAAAACTGTGAATAAATCATATCAATTTGTAATAATTTAAAATTCCGTGTATAATTTTTCTTGCATGTTTCTCCAGTTCTATTTACATTTTTATTATCTCGCAAATAATTTCCATAACCAGCCACTTATTCTCATAAGCATTGTCATTTTTTAATATAAAAAATACCAGCAAATGGAACGAAGAACTGAAAGATATCTTAATATAAAATCTTTTTGATTTAAAATTACGCTATGCTTCTAATAAATTTCAATCATCCATTTTTATCAATTGATTATTCCTTCCTATATATAATCAATCTTTATTTATTTCACTTCCGCGAATCATTTATGTTATAGTTTTAGCAATTCCTATATAAACTCATTGCAGAATAATTTTTTCTTTTTCCCAAAAATATCTTAAAATAAAACAATGCTCATTTTTGGAATTAATTTTCGATTACATTTTGGCGAAAGTTTGAAACTAATTAGTTCGGCAAAATTTCCACCAATCAAAAAATAATGAAATACTTCCCAATTCAAAACATTTTCCGCATTTATAATTGAAGACAAAGCTAAATTTTTAGGCACAAACAAAAACAAAAATTAATTTAATGAAATAAAGTTTTACTCTTTTTACAAGCTTTTGCTGCGCTGAATAAATTCAAAGCGTATTTGCATTTTAAATTATCCGAATATAATATTACATAGTTTACTTATTATCTAAAATTAATTCGCTTATTGCGTGTACATGTACCTTGTTTTGTGTCATCATTTTTGAATATTTCATTTTGGGATAAAGTTTTGATAAATATTATCTGTACTGTGGTTGACGAGCATTAACACACAATTTATAAAGCGTAGCTTAAAAATTGAGCTAAAATTTTTATTTAATTACAGCTAATTTATCCATTATGAGATAAAATTTATCATTTATTTTCTACAAATATTTTATTTTCGTTTGTTTTTCTGATTTACTCGATAAATAATTAAAGCAAATTTATCTGATTTATGAAAACTGCTATGTAATTAGATTGATAATATTAGTAAAAAGCTTTTATAATATCTTTTACAACACATAAATATCATAAGTTTCGTAAGAAAAAGATTCATATTAAAGTTAAATATCAGTTGATCGTTATCGTCACATTAATCACGACAATTTAATTGTTAACGATTAAAGATAGCCATTAACTTATGATTTGTAATTAAACACAACAAAATTAGATAAAAAATTGTTTAAATGTAGCAAAACTAACTCACTATTACTAAAACTAAATTTTATTATTTCTTTTACACTTCATTCATAATTCATAAAATCAATAAAACTTTATGCATTCCGACCTGATTATAGTGGCGTAATTCAAAGTAATAGTGAACTAAATAAATAAAACTCTCTTTAACTTTTATTCGACAACGAGTTAAATACATACTTATTCGGTAAAAAGCAATTTCGCGCTAAACTTTCTTAGCGCAACACTTTTCTCAAATTTGTTTTTACATTTCGTTTTGTCGTTTATTTTCGTTTCAATAATATAGATGAATATTAATATATTTATACACTTCGTTCGGAAATTGTGGCTGTTCAGTAAATATTATTTTAAACGCGCCATCGTTGCAGGGAGAATAAAAAACTTTGTGCTTTTTTGTAAATATTTAAGTATATAAAGCGATAAAAAAAATTTTGGTTACATAGAAAATAGTTAATAAACATTGAATTAAGTTTGGCAATAAATCAGACATAACTTATTCAATACTTTTAAAACTTAAAGTTTGCTCAAAAGTTTTGTCCAAATTATTTCGTTTAAATATTAGTTTGAGAAATATTTGTGTTCATAACTCACCATTATTTTGTAATATTATATTATAGGTTATGCTAATCCATTTCTTTTATATATATTTGAATATATGACAAAACAAAATTCTCTTCTTTTTATAAATTTTATTTATTGATTTAGTTTTCTTTATTATTGTTGAAGAGACACCTTGTTAAATTAAAATTTAAGGCTTCTAGTATACCTTTACTCTTAAGTAAAAAGATATTGATTGTTTTTACAGTAATCAAAGTACACATAAAAATTTTTACCAATTGTTTCATACAGTAATATTATTAATGTTTTGCAATGTTTTATGGAGTGATAAAATCCAACCTGTAGAGTGGATGGCCACTGTTGTGTATGAAACATGTAAAAAACATATAAACCTACGATAGAAACATTAAAACAAATATCGAATAAAAAGCCATTAATAGTCTATATCGGCAATTTGTTTTAATAGTATACGCATTATTAAAGCTTACGATGGTGTTTCAGTATTTATAATTTAAATCAATTTAAATGCCTGAAAAATAAATTTATAATATATGCACTGGTAAATTGGCTCGACACATTGCTAATCACTTTTAAATGGTGCTATGAAATCAGTGATAATCTTAAAATTATTTTTCATTGCTAAAACATTTATTGATATTGAGGCTCGGGCTAAGGCTCAGACTTTTACTTTTATTGAAGTACAAGGTTGATAAAGAGAGGCTCAGGTTCCGACTCACGTTCAAGCTGGAGCTTCTAGAACACGAGCTTCATCATCAACATTAAAGCTACGGTTACGCCACAAAAGTTAAGTCACAGAGTGTACGGCTACGTACACTTCAAATACAGCGCAACTATGTTTAATAAACGCTTCAGTAACTGTTGTGGAATTTCAAACACTTAAAAGGATAGTTACAAACAAAGCCAATTTTAGAGAAAATTTTATAAATACGTTAGAACGTGGAAAATTTCTTTTGGTATAAAAAGAAGTGCAAAAATAAGGCGCAAACAAAAACAAAATAATGAAGATAAAAATCAATGCGCCATACTATTAATAAGATTTCGTTGCTCTTAATGGCATCGCTAATAAGATAAATGATGGCATATGTGTCGCAAATACTACAATGACAGCGATATGTTGCCATTAATTAATAAGTACTGTTGAGAAGTAAAATTTGTTGTTCTAGAGACTCTCAAATTGCCGCTTATCCACCGTGCTCCACATCCTTCCGTGCCCAGAATCACCCTGTGCACCATACACCCTCGTGCCCGCATCCCTCAGTGTTCAAAATTAGTCCCTCCACATCCCCACGAGATCTGCATGCTCCTGTGCCACATATCAAACCGTGTTTGCCTGCATCCATTCTCGCCAAGCTCTGCTTGAGATTATTTTGAAAGCCTTACTAAGTGTGTGTGAGACATAAACAGTTTTGCTGTATAATTAACGTTAATACAGACAAGGTTTTTTGTTTTCCACTTTTGCATTAAAAAAGACTGAATGGCGTTATATCACAAACATATAAAGAAATATTTAGTTGGCTACGAAGTTGTATGCTTGTGATGTGACGCCATTCAGTTTTTTTCATGCAAAAGTGAAAAACAAAAAAAAAGTCTGGTTTAATACTGATTTGAGTGGTCTAATGCAATTCTCTACTGTCTATTTATATTATTACAAGATGCTAATATTTATATCCATAAACCATTAGCTTGACTTTTGCAAAAAAAAATCAGCTAAAAGATATTAGATAATTGAAAAATACAAATATTGAAATTTTTTATTTTTAATTAATCGTTTAAAACTCGAATTTAATTTATTTTAAAGATCCCAAATAAAATTTGTGAATTTATATATTATATATTACGGTCGGTATGATCGCCGATTTTTTTCTGATTTATGTATTCTGTCTGTACGTCCGCCCGTCCAATCGTCCGTCTGTCGGGTGTGCACACTTAAGTTAATAAAGGGATTTTGATCTTTACTCTAATAAAGGGATTTTGACCTATTTCTTATTCTGAAAAAGGGATTTTACCAATTTCTTATTCTAATTAAAGGAATTTAATTATTTCTTATGTTAATTGAGGGATTTCAGGTTAATAAGACCACTAAATAGTGTCAATATGAGCTATACTATATAAGCTATACTTATTTTAAAATAATAAACGAATGTATTTAATGTAAAATATGATCTCTGTTTTCAAAATTAAACTTTGATTTTAAGTTCTCATATACTCTCGATGCCAATATAATAAGCAATATATATATATACATATTAATAAAATCAAACTCATTTCAAATTTATTATTTGCACTGATGTTGTTAGACATGCATAGTCTAACGAAATATTTGTAATTAAGCTATTGGTATTTCAATATGAAAGAGTATTTCACAACAATTAATATTTATTTTATATCATTCACTGCGTTATTATTTTGAAAATTTGCGTATTCGGTTACAAATATTTATGATGATTAATAATTTAATACAAAATACGAATCATAATTATAGTTATAATTATGGATAAAACAAATCATCATAATTAAGTGATTAATTTCAATTGATAGTTAAAATAGTATAAAGAATATAATCACTTCGGAGATAAGTCTGTTAGGGAATTATTTAAAACTATTTATTTTGTTCGGATTTAATGTTCATAAAATTATAAGTTTTTTTGCAATAAAAATGGCGAAACGTGTTTATATTTTACTAACTTTTCTTATAAATATATTATTTATATGTATTATATGCCAAGAGTTAAACAATAATAACCACTATCAAAGATCAGACAAGTTTTTAGATATTATTAATAAACGCGACTTAATACATAATGAAAAGTTGTTGGCGAGAAATGGAGAAATTGACGAACAAAAACCGATTGTAGAGCAAAAGAAAGAATGGTATTGTGTTTTGGATACTATTAATGAAAATTTAAATGGTTTAACGAACAATTGTCATGCATATTATAAAACAACCGTTTATACGGATCCAAATAACGTAATAAAGTATTGGATTGATATGAAACAATTTCCGGCAAAACAATTAGTTACAGTTAATTATAAATCAAGAGTTGCGATACCGTTTGACTTCCCATTTTATGGTAATCCTATTCGAAACTTATCCGTATCTTTGAATAGCTTATTAGATTACGAAAAACTAGCTAAAGATAACTGGAGTCTTGACATCAAGATTATTTATGCGTTAAGATCATATACATCATATGGATCAGATGATGGGACATATGAATTTGACGCAAGCGAATATCCAATTCAATACGCGTTTAATGACACTGTGTTTGCTGTTCAATGGTATTCGTTTTATAAAAACGTTTTATATTGTTTTCAAATTACATTACTATTCAATGGTGATATTATAGTCGTTTTTAAAAACATAACACATTCATTTAAAGTAATTCCTTCTTCTAACGAAAAACCATTAATATTCATAACTGGACGCTATTTTACGGAAACAATTTTCATCACTAATGAACTCGATATATCAAAATATAACGTATTAAACCATTCGGCAATATATATAACTCCAATTTCTTATACAAACAATCGCGCGTCAACTGTGTCACTAGAATTTTTTGTTTTAATTATTTTTTGGTTTGGTATGGGTTTGGTATTTAGTTAGTTGAAATATTTTGGAATTTGGTTGCCCCATAAAATTTTCAAAATTGATTTTTATAATTAATTATTCTCATTGAATAAATTAATGTAGACAACCGTAAAAGTTTAATTGAGTAATCCATTTATTTGAATACGTTTTGAGACAAGCATTGACAATTGCAATAAGTTTCTGTTGCGTTTCAAAATATCAATTTAATATAAACTAAAATCAGTTTATTATTCTAATAAAAATAAATTCATTATCAATGATAATTACAGTTAAAATTATTTTGGATCTCAAAAGAACTCATCGCAATTATTTAACGAACAGAATGATTAGATTTCAAATTTAAACTTCTGTCTTAATATATTTATTCAATGAGAATAATTAATAATAAAAATTGAAAACACTTTAAATACATAGTAAAATGTATGACAAAATTTTGTACTGTATTGTTTCAATTTCTTTGACCCTACCTTGACGTAATTAATTTAAAAAGCATAATTTAAAATTACCGAAAAGCCAGTTTCTTTTATATTAATACTTAATTTATTAATTATTTAATTTATTCAAAATATAAGCCCAAAATAAATATACTAATTAATTTTCTACCTTTTCAATGATTTGATAAATACTGTAGAATAGAATCATTATAAAGTTATTCTAAAATTACTACCATCAGTTTACTTTCAATGAATTAAAAAAATGAGGAAAAATTGGACAATTCGTATTC
>JAQIXJ010002582.1:0-15330 GCA_034700185.1 Phthiracarus laevigatus | reverse complement strand
CAGATTAGCAGAAGCGAAATTATTTTTTTTATTTCGTTGCGTAATGTGACTCGTAACATTTTTCTTTTAATTTTTTTCAATCGACTTAATATTATTTTTCTATTATTAAAGCTATAGGGATTAAAAAGTTTCATTTTACTAAGATTTTTTTTGTTTGAATTTTTTAAAGTCACGCGAGTTGCTAAATATGTCTTAAATGATTTCAGTCAACTTAAGTGTTAGACATGTTTGTCATAATCTTTATGAAATTTCATTTTTAATTTATAGATAATCTGTATAAAACCCGTTGTTTATTGCTATCTCCAGGGGAAAATCATATAAAATTACACAGAAATTATATTTAGAAGAGCTAAATGGGATTGAATGTTATCAAAAAAACAACAAATGTTTTATCATTAAAAATTTAAAATATTATTAAGCCACAGAGCAATAATATTCAAAACGTTACTATTTAATCACTTCAAATCGGGATTAAAATATTAAACAACTACGCGCGTCATACAATATTTAGGCCTTTTAATATTAAGAATTTTTTTTGTATGGAGGGCTAAACTGTATTTTTAGATTAATCTGATTATATGGCCCACCATAATTATGGCCCACCCATTCATAAAAAGGTTATTGTGTATCGAATCGTTTGGCTATTTGACAGCTATATTGGGCGAGTTTTGTTAAGTACTACGCAATGACATCTATTTTTGTTGGCCACCAGCACAAAATGCACGCAAAATAAAGGTGTAGATTGTTAGTGGTTCGAGTAGAAAATTTAGTTATGGTCACGTGTTTCTTCAAAAACTTTCGGTAACAATTTTATTAAATGTTTAATAAAAGATATTTATTACAGATGCATATTTACTTTATGTTTGCATAATTTAGTTGAATCTGCAAATCATATACTTGAGTCTAAGTTAAATATAAAGTGGTGTATTTTCAAAGTGCTGTTGCCTGACATTTGCGTCTTTAAAAACTTTAATATGCGTCCCTTAACAATTTTCTGTTCATAACTTTCAAACATTAATAATCTATTTGTCGATTTATTACATCACTGATGTTTATTTTAAGAAAACTAAAAAAAGGCTAAACTAAATATAGTTTAGCAGAACTTATAAAATTATGTGCCATATATCTACCTAGACATATCTATTGGACTATACTAATAATTTCCAGACACTAAAAACACAAATTAATATTACCTCTTCCTGAAACTTTATGCGTTACTACGTAGAAATATACACCGTTAGTCTTATAGAATTCTCTGCAGTCTGTATAAAGTCTAGATAGTTGTTTGGTTTAAGAGTTATTAGGAATATTTTCGAGAAAAATTTTCCAATAGAAAAAATCACGTCTAACATATAAGTCATAGATCTTTCATATTTTTTATTGTGTTCCATTGAATTTTATTTTTATTCAATTTGGATTTGGAAAAAAGCGAGGCTTTCACCACGACTCAGTTGGCAATAACTTCTCATTTTCTTTTTAATTTCCTTGTCATTCATCAAGATCAGTATCTTCCTATTTTTATCACTAATATTTAGGGCATCTTAAATATTGCTCTTATTTCTAATGGGTTTTTTCTTATTTTCACAACAAAAAATTATATTGAATTATGCCATATACATGTTGGAGTTCAAATCGAGACAGGATATTAAAAATTAGATACTTTAGCCGATATCAGCAAAATAAATAACAATTTATTTATTTTTCTCAGCCTAATCACGACATACCAACATATCACAATAAAAATTCAATTACATCGTTAAATCACATCAATTATTTAGAGTTATAATGGCAACTTTGTATGGAAGTTTAATATTTGTTAAAATTATTACTAATTATAACTGCAATTACGGTTTGACTCATCAAAATGTTTACCAATTTAAATCCAATTGGCTAATAAAATTGGTTATGAATCAAATATTGGTAAATAGAAAAAATGTAACCATGACTATAATCGATTTAATTCATGCAATACTTAAAACACTCTCGATAACCTTTTTTAGACGAAAATAGTCTTCTCTCTCCCTCTTAATGGGTAATATCTTTGACTATTGATATAAATGACACTCGTGTGTTCGCCGAGCATAAAAAAAGATAGCGTTCATTATTTAGATATGGAGAATAAAGGGTAATAAAGAGCCGGAGTCATCGAAAATGCAAAGCAAAACAAGTACTCGAACCGTTTTTATTTATCGCAATGTAATTGATGGGGTGTTTAACGTACGATTATCTGTATATATTTGGAGATTACTTCTATTTTAAGCTTAGCTTTTTTTAGTAAATTAAGTTACTGAAGTATTTTTTAGCTCACTTTGTTTAAGCAAGTCAACTATTGGATTTGGGATATCTGTCTGACTATTATTTCAGTTGACTTTTGTCCGTTCTTTTTACTGTCAGTGAACACATTTATAATAATAAAAAGATTTCCTGATAAACAATGACCAATATTGAGTCAAAATAGTGTCTAATGGTAATGGATAAATTTGGGGCAAAATCGGGTAAAAAGATGGTTAAAATTGAGGCAAAAACGGGACAAAATAGAGTGAAATCGGGTAAATTAGGATATTACGCGTGTCACTAATTAAACTGAAATTACGTAATTATACACTAAAACACGCGCCTAATTATGCCTTTGGGTGCAAGCCATAGTTACCCCCCACATAGAATTCTGGAAAAATTGACTACCCCTTCTGAGAAATAGCTTTTGTATTGAAAATGTGATTTTTTTTCGTTTGAAACAAATTTTGGACTGAAGACCGAAAAAATGTCGTTTCCGATGAGTTTATCAACCACCTATCAAACTTACAACAGATTTGGCATTCACTCGTCGAGAGCTGAACACAGACTGAATCAAAATATCCGAGACACTCACTTAAGTACTATTTATAACAATAATTTATAACCAAAAAAAAAATTCACGAAACAATATTAAATATAAAATGTTTGTTTGTTAAAAAAAAATACAAAACCGTTATGATACAATATAATTATTATTTAGGCATAAAGTAAATGCTATTAATTTCTAATTAACATAACTATTGCATATTGTGATATAGTGATAATAAAATAGAATGAAAGTGAGCGCATTATAATGTTTGTTCTTGTTTTTTGAGTATATTTGCTATATTGACCATTCAAACAATTACTGTATTATACTGCTTAATTGCGAATCGATATTCTAGATTATAGTCCAGTGGTTGGATTTACTGCCCAGTAATTTCTCTTTTAATGTCTGTAAGACAATACAAACAGCAGAATTGTGATAATATTATAATGGACAGCAGTAAACATATTATTTGCTACACATTGTGATTTGATCCAAAGTTAACGAACCCAATCTATCCGTAAGTGCGGACCTTGTTTTAGGCAAAGATCGTTTTGATTAAACTCAACGCAAATAATACACTGGAGAAATATAATATAACCCTAATATGATTTTTCTGGATATCATAATTAGTTATTTAAGATTTATATAAACCTGTTTTTTTTCAAGGGAAAAAATTAGCTAAAAGCATAGTTTATTAAATGCGTTATGCATTATTTAAATAGTGAGCTATAATTTATTATTGTTAAATAAGCCAATTATGAATATAATGTTTGCTATACATCTCAATTTAGATTGCAATCAAAAAATTTTTATTGTTCCGTTTTTACATGTTGTTTTAAAATATGTGCTATCATCATATCTAAATTTAATTTTATACATTGTGTAATGTAAAAACACGAATGCTGTTATGCAAAAATATGAGCTCTGGTTTACTCGAATAATATATGCGCACAGTCGATATTAGTTTAAATAAATTTCAATTTCCACTTCAATTTGGAAACCACTTTTCGCAAAATTAAATTACGTTTTGTTTTGATCTTGAAAAAATATTTTAAAGCTTAAAACTGGTTAAAATTCAAAGCATGAAATAAGGAAAATTTTATTTATGCATTTCAAAGTTATTCTTAGCTAAAAATGTTCAAAATAAGTTTCCGGGAACGAATGTGTGCCCCTTTTTATAACAATGACAATCAAAAGTTTAATATATATGTCGCTTAATCGGTTAAAATTTTAATAATTCAAATAATATGCGTTTAAGCCATAGTTACCCAAGGTTTGAAGTGCCAGGAGGGAGGTCATATCCTGAAAATCTTAAATTTTAGGGAGGGGGTCAAAACTTAAACAACAACAATTTTTTTGGCTTCGGACCAAAAATTTTTTTTCAGTCATAAAATAGCACGATTTCAATGCAATCTCGATTTTTCATGGGGGGTCAACCCTGGGCAAGCACCCCCTTGGGTAACTATGGGTTTAGCTAATAATGAATAGCTCTTTATTTTACGTTTGGGTTAAGTTCAAGAGTTTTATTATTGCCACAAATTGTCTGTTTTTATTTGGTTTATGTCAAGAGCTTTGTTATTGTTAATAGTATACTGCCTGGAGTTTTATAAAGAATCGGAGTTTATCTAGTTATAGGATTATGAAAATAAAATGAATTATCATTAGAATATAAATTAATTGTGCTTTAAAACATTCGCAAGACTTAATAAAAAATAACAAACTTGTTTAAAAAAGTATAATTTTTAATAGCAAAAGTAAGCGCTTAATAATACAATTAAAAGCAAGTTTGTTTGAATTTCAATTGTCAATAGATAAAATAACTTCGTTGTTTTTGTTTTATCTGATTTCCTATCATTAACAGTAATTCATTTGAATAGAACTACCATTAAGCTTCGTGCGACATGTAAAGTAAACGAATAGCAATATAAAATGTTTTTTTTTGTGAAAATACAAAGTGAAAACTATTTACTTATGCTTAACTAATATAATATTGAACTATTTCCTAGAAATTGTTTTCCAAAAAAAATAAAAGTTTTTCCCATTAGGCATTATTTGGCTTTCGGTTAACACTGGAAAAAAATTTGATATTAAACTCAAATAGATATAGTGATAGCGTTTTATACACTTCAGTCAAATATATTTTTATTTTCACGCCTTTGGGAATAATATTTCGAAAAAAAAAATTTTTATTATATAAAATAAACTTATATTTGACCCGAAGACACAATTGAATATAAACTTCTTACACAAAACCAAAATCGAACAAACTTTTCCGACCGATATAAGCTTTTTATAGATTTATCAAAAATAAATTCCACTTTCAAGTTCTGCAAATTTCGTTTATTAAATACTCCACACCAAATCGATTACAGTGTATTGACATCGTTAAACTGCGTATAGCTTTGATTATATATATGTTGGGTTTGAGAATATTCTTACAGTACTGTGGAAAGTTTTTATTTTAAAGGATTAGGTTTCCGTGACTGAAAACGATATTCGAATTAAGCCATTGTGAAATAACGTATGTAATTCATTCCCCATATAAGTGATAATAGAAACAATTATGTCAGTAAATCTTATTTACCCAAAATATTTTAAATTGATGATGGATTATGTGCGCAAAAAAATGCACGATTTTGCACATCATTTATTATTAGCGCATATTTTTAGTAAACTACGAAATAAAAGATTTGAACCCAACTGAACTGGCATTTTTTTAAAAAAAACTAATAATAATTTTAACATCAACGAACTTTAAACCCACACTTTATTATAAGTCATTAAAGCTTATATTATGCTTTCGAGTTAAATGAACTTGACTTACAAAAAAAGGCGCTAATACTTCATTAGGCCATTGATAAAATAGTGGAATAATTTGGTTAAATGCTGTACACAAAAGTATGCTTTAGGGATGAGACGATGAGTTGAAATGGTTAAAAACACCAGTATATTGACTCGAAAAGTGAATATTTATTAAAATTATTTTTACTTTATAAGTCGAAAAAAATAATAGAACAAGCAATCTATTTAATTATGGTTTTTTTTTGCAACGAAAACAAATTACCATAGAAAAGCATTTAAATGATAAATTACGGCAATATATAATAAGTGTTAACAAACTTTCAGGCATGTTTTTCTAATAGTTTTTCGAAGCAAAAAAAAATTTACAAGTCCCCGAGAATAACAAGAATAATCCAATCTCTAGAAAAAGATTTTATATGAGTTTTGCCTCGAACTTTACACCGCAAACACTGCTCGCTGAACGCTCCGCTATTTATTTCTTATTACGTAAATCTATTATCTCTTTTTTTATGTCACAGTTTAGAACAAATTTTATTAGCGTTGTTCAAGATAAAAAACAAAAATAAAATAGCGGCGCATCTATTTTAAACGAGAGCTAACAAAAAAAAAGTTTTTTAATACAACGTAATAAAATTCTACATTTTTTTTTGTCTTTATCATTATTATAGTCGAACGAAAGTCATAAAAAAACAGCAGCACATAATACACATGACCTCTTACCTCTTAAATAAAACGGCAACTGATGGTAGCGTAGCATCTAATAACATAAAAAAAAAACAAATAAAAAAGTTAAAATACATCCATAGATAAACACGCTAAAACGCGCGCACACATACAGTATATTATATTTCTAAGTATAGTTGAGGGAAAAATAAATGGTGCATAAGATTAAATTTTACGAGAGTGAGAGAGAAAGAGCACACTTTAATATGAAATATATAACGCAAGTGTATGTGTGTGTGTGTGTGTTTCGAAACGCCAACCAAAACTATTGTCAAAGAGTCTAGAGCGAGAGAGGGAGAGAGGGAGAGAGAGAGAGAGAGTGAGAGTGTTTTACTTTTTCCCTTTTGCTAACAATAAGTGTCAATAAAAGGCGATTGCAAGAAATGGTTAGATGAGTAGTTAGAAGAATCTTATGAAATGTATGAGATGCGCCAGTGTTTATCTTAGTGTCACTTTACATTAAGAGCACTGTACTCTATCTCTCTTTTTTCCTTTTTTCTTCGTTTATTAGTTATATATTTGAAAATAAAGCGACTTGATTATATGAGAAGGCACTGCATGCGTGCGTTTACGATGGATAGCGTTAATTAATTTATCTCGAGTTACAGTGTAACTTAAGTTTTCTAGTACAAACTTTTTAACGCATCATAAAATTTTTTCGCACTTTTTTATATACCTCAATGCACGCAAAAGTATAACACATACTATTTATAAGAGTTTTGTTTATGATTTTTATGCACAATCATAAATTTTCTATTATGAGATTATTCTACGAATGTAGTTTGATATGAGATTTATACGAAATAAAATAAATTCCTTAAATGCCTACTTTTTTATCTGTTCAAATATTACCAAAGGTGTGAAATTCTGGAATAATCGAGTCTATTGATTTGATCATGCCAGTCTGCCGACATTGTGTTCTAAGTGGCGTCGCGAACGGTGGCAATATGTACTAAGAAAACTCTTAATCTTAATCTTTGACTATGATTTTAATAACAAACAAGTATGAACATTAGTAATGCGCTCACTTTGATTCAAATATTTTTTAAGCGAGTAGATATCTGAATAATACGGATTTTTGTAAAATTTTCAACAATACCGTTCTCCACTAAATCGTGTACCAAAAAAATTCATCAGTACAGATTTTCTTAATTTTTGGTATACATTGTAAAGTATTAGCGTTGCGCAACATATATAAAAATCAAACATGGATAGCAAATCAGTTAGCAAAATATTTCCGTAATACGGAATTTCCTAATTATTCCCACACACGTACATACATAATCGGTCAACAACATATATGAAAATCAGACATGGACAGGATATGTATGACCACTAAATAACGTTGCATTAAAAACTTTTTCAAAAAAATTGCAACTATTAATTTTAGATATAACTAACATTAACAAACTTTTATGACATTGTTGTCAAGTTATATAGAATTGAAAAAAATTTAAAAAATCGAAAAAAATTGAACAAAATAAAACAATTGAATAAAATTGAAAAAATGAAAAAAAGTCTACATCGTCACAGACACCCACTCACGAATTCCAAATCGAATAACTGACTTTTACAAAGTGAGCTAAAAAATTAAAAATTAACAAATTATCCCTGGTTTTTTAAATGCTTTGGTGGTTATAGAACATATCGACCCGCACTACAACCATCATTTTATTTACAGTATATGTTTTTTATTTTTAAAATGTTAAAACTGGATAGAAGAGTTTCATACTCTACAGGGAAGAGAGTACGGTATTATAATTCTAACAATTGTTTATCATATAGAGTAGAAGAGAGATATTAAAAGAAAATATCTATATCTTATTAATATAATCAATACATTGACACAATAAGCAAAAATTACAACAATAAAAATAAAGAAGTTTTTTGCAGTATAAACAAGCTTCACATTATTCCTAGCTTATTGCGCGCTAAGTAGTGACGTTAATCACAACAATATATTTGATTTATTCTGTTTTCTCTTTTCCTAAACAATTTTTAATGCATTTTCTTTCTGTATAATACATCAGTTTTAAGTATGTTTTTTAAGCTAACGAAAGATTATTTTAGTATTTTATTTTTGACTTGCCAGACAAAAAAAAATGATACCGAATGAATGGATAGGATCTTTTTATCGATTTTTGTTCGCAGCATCAATGCCTGTATGAAACATTAAAAGCACGTTTTTATTTTGCTAAATGCACTTTCCGTTTAGCTTTCACCGTTTTTATATACATCATGCATTAAATTGCTGAAGCAGTGCTTGAAAAATATAACTTACTCGGCATTGAAAGCAAAAATTAAGTGAAAGAAAATACAGATAAGCTTATGAATGGGAAATAAATTTTTGCTTTCAGTTGTGTGGCAATTTAAACTTCGAAATGTCTTGCGACGTTAGTATTGAATCGATTTGCGAATAATAGCGCACTAATTACTGCTTCAGTTCATCTTTAAATTGCTATTAGCATAAAAATTGTATATGACATAAAATTTGTAATAAGTAGATGTTATAAAAAGTGTCAAATCGAACGTAAACTTTGTTTAAATTACTAATTAGATGTAGGGATTAAACGAAGTTGAATTTGAAACTAAAGTTTACAATTTTTACATATCAAACATTTAGAAATACTATATTCATTTGTAGTATGCCATGAAATATTTATATTCATATTGCCATTTTATTTTATGTAATTTCAACAATTTTTTTGAAATCTTGAATCGATATATCATATTTGCATATAGTATTTCGCGAAAAATAAACAAATAGTTAAGCTAATGAACAAAATCGATATATAAACTTTCGGAATAAATTTTATACGAATCACTCAAACATTGTGGACACAAACGATAAAAAATTCATCAAACGTTAATATGCTAAAACTAAAATTTTATAGCTCTTTAGAAATCCTTTTAACTGCCATAAAACTCGGTGCAAATATAATAAAAATAAATCCTAAAAATTCTGAACGTATACACTCACTCGCTAACTCAAAGCAAATTCATTATTTAATGTTATTATCGTCTCTCTATCCGTTCAGATTACATCCTCGCATCTTAAACAAAAGTTTATTACCATTCATTCCGCTTTAAAAACGGTTTCATTTTGCTAAGCATGTGTGCAGTTCGCGCTCCCTCTCCGCTAACGTCAATTTTTCATTAGCCGTTTGCATCAAACATATAAAACTTAATATAAATAGCTAGTCATTAGCAAAGTTTGTTTGCCTTTCAATAACACTTTTAGTGCTTTGTGCGCTATTAAACTCGCAAATTAACTTAGAGATAGTTATCAAGACAAAAATAATAAAACTTTTTCACTTTTATTTTTACTTCCCATCACTATTATTCATACTCGTGCCGTATAATCAAACTCATTATTATAATATGAGTGCTCAAGATTTTCCAGTGTATGTATTCTGAAACAGCACACAGTTTTTTGTTTTTGTTGTTGTTTTTTTTTGCTACGGTTCTCTTGTTATGTTATTTGGAAACTTTAATTCCATTAATTAATTTTTGCTTCAATTTCCCCAAATTTTTTTCCGTACGACAAAAAAAATATATACGACGCTACGCAAAAATAATATATACATTTTTGAATAGTAAATGCGTTATGCTAACTAATTTATAATAAATTAAGCATAAGCTACATTCGGCACGCACTGTACTGTTATAATATTCTACAAACGGTTCAGTAATATCTCTGTGGATTATGGCCACGATTCTCATGGCGAACGAGTTTCGGTGTCAAAACAACTTAATAAATGCGGTTATGGTTAACAAAATTAATTAATGCGTGCATATATAAATATAACACATATAATATTAATTTTCGCGACACTTCTCGCGGTAAATAAATAAATAATAATGTATTCATTTAATTTAAAATGTCACGATAGATAAATTTTCACGTTTCGATGTCAATTTAGTTGTTTTCCTTGTTTAGAATGACTTGAAGGCTATTCTAGTTGAGGTTTTTCTCAAAAATGCAAGGGAATAATAGTAGAAAAGAGATATATATAAACCACTATAAACTTATATAAAAACCCATATCTCTCAAGCAAAAAAAATATAGCTTTATTATTATTTTTCGGAAGTCAAAACGTTAAAAATAGATAGTATGGTTAGTTATGTGTGTACGGAATTCAGTGTTACAGTTTATCTTACAACGATTTCTGTCATTTATATATATTGTTATTCCTTAACAGAAATGTTCAATAGTTTTTTGTTTCTGCTTATAAAATACAAAGTTTATAATATGGAATGACATTTACGATTCGGTGGCATCTAATGATTTCACAAATGAATGGCTTTAATGTTTAACTTTTGTTATATTTGTTGGGTATAGCCGTAACTTTTTGGTGTTTCTAAATAAATCCTAACTGACAAATGTGCGAAATTATTTTTGAAACCGTAACAATAAAAATCCGGCTGCGAACTCTAATCTTGTTAAAAGTTTTTTTGTTGGCTCTGTTTTACTCTTTTTAAAAGCAAATAAAAGCGAAAGCACTATGGCGTTTGTTAACATGTATAATTAAAATAGTTCGACAATAAAATAAAATAGTAAAACTAAAATCGTTAAACGAATTTAATTATCGTTTAATTGATAAACAACGCGCGCTGTACAGCGCAGATGACTATAGTCACGAGAAAATTTCGATGTAAACAAAAACTGAACAATTATTAGTGTTTTATTTTAAAAATAGTTTTAAAAATAATGGGGAAAATTATTTAGTTAGAGAAAAACTACGCAGTAAAAACTTTTTGCAAAAATAAAACTAAAAGAAACAAAAAAAAACATGGAAAAAAAGTTTTTTTATTTATTCAGCATACGATAATTTTTTGCAATACCGAAATAAACTGACATCGACTTACTTATAAGCTTTCTTAAAAGCTGTTAGTTCTGACTACTTCTAATAATAATGATAATAAAAATCAGACAATGCAAAAAACTTTTCCACTCATGAATATTTGAATAGATTGTCTGGAAAAATAACAAATAAAAAGGTGAATCATGTAAATAATTAATGCGCAGTAATGTAATCAATATTTGCGTACTTTCAAAACGCAAACCACAAAGAAAATAAATTACTGTAAAATTTTTGTGCATAAACCAAATGCTGGTTCACATACACACACACACTGTGTTTGTGATTACATATCTTACTGTGCATGTCTTAATCGAGATATACAGTTTTATTTAAGAGATGAATATCATATTAAGCACATTAATCACGATTAGGTACAATAAAAGAATTTTTTTAGCTCATTTTTTCATCGTTTTTAAAACTTAGATTAAAAAAGTCTAGGTCTATCCCGAATGTAGTGAAATACTAGCAACAAATCATTTTATGCGTTTACGAGTAGTTGGGGAGAAATTCAATATAATAGTTTTTTGCAAAATTATAACCCATTAAAATTTAATATGAGCTTATTTGCGCGGTCACTCTTGTTTCGGCGATATTCTTAAGAATGATTTATAATGTCATTGTCTGCCTGATAGATGAATATCAAAAAAATTATATAGGTTTACACCCTATTAAGTGTTGTTACGTAACTTCTGCAAAGAGAACAAAAATTTATTACAAAAGAGCGGTTATTGTTGTAGAAGAAAAATTGGCGAAGTCATGGATACTGTGGTTTGCGAGAACTAAACCATATTGATTTTTTAATGTAGCGCAGGAAAATAAAAATAAAATATATGTATATTACCAAATGCGGAAAATATAAAAATTAAGTTATGACCACATCATCATAATGAAACTTTATTTTGCCACACTTTAGGTAATAATTATTTTTTTCTTTTGGTTATATCATCGAATAATAAAAGGTCTGCAAAAAATAAAAAGCATTTGTGGAGCATGAACAATGGAGCGAAAAAATATTAAATGCTAAAGCTAACTTATTCTTTAGTTTATATCCATAGTTACCCAAGGTCGGAAGTCATCGGATTTAAACCACAATGTTTTTGGTTTTCGGAATAAAATGTTTATTTTCAAACAAAAATTACCACTTTTAATACATTCTCGATTTTTCATGGGGGGGGTCAACTTTTCAAAAATTCTAGGGGGTCAACCCTGGGTAATCACCCCCTTGGGTAACTATGCTTAAATCATAACATTTGTATGTATTATTAACATTTTTGTATGTCTGATTGTCAGTCAGTCTGTTTAGAATGTTTTATTGGAATAAAGGAATATTTTACAAATTTTATCAAATAAAGCATAGGTGGCTTTTTTATTAAAATTTTTGGGAATAAAACTTTGACATTACTTGTGAGACGCATTATTTGCAACAGTGAGTGTCCCTGAAACTGTTTACTGCTATGATGTAAGACTTATCCGGCTCTGAAGTCAACCGGAATCTTATTTTTCATTATATCGCTTATCTCTATCTTAAGTATTAATTTGAACAATTTTTTTAAAAAGAACTATTTTTTATGAAACAACATAATTATTGTTATTTTAATAAAAAATTTACAAAATCTCAATAGAGTGATATAAAATTTAAATCAATGACTAATTTTTTTAGTGCAACAAAATTTCTAGTCACCTCAGTTTAATTTATCTAAGAATCAGAAAACCATCTGTTATTATTAGAGATGCGAAAATAGTTAATTAACTATTCTTGAAAATCATTCAGAAACATTGATAACTAATATATAGTTGTTATATAACTTAAATAATTCAAAAAAAGTTATTATTATCTAACTATTCTAACTATTTTCAAAATATCTAACTATTTTATTTTATTTCTAACTAATTCAAAATATTTGTAAAATTAGACAAATTGGAGTGAATGGAAAAAATTGTCGCTTAAATCAGATAAGTTTTGGTAGGGTTATGTTTTCGGGGTTTCATTTAAAAAATTTCTTTAAAATTTTTTTCGAAAAATGTTTTAGGCACAAAATATTGCCGTTTAAATCCGTTTAGTTTTTGCCTGGCATACAGTTTTTGAAAATTTCTGAACTAAAATCGATAGATTTTTTCTAACTTTTTTCTAACTAATAATTAACTATTTTGCATCCTTTTTTCTAACTATTTTCGCATCCTAAATTATTATGAAAACCCTGGAGAATTTAAAATATGTGTTTTCCAGTAGTTAACCTAAAAATATTTTACACAAAAAAATTATCCGGGAATTATAGTATTTAACTTATCAAAATCCGGGATTTCCCCCGAAAAGATGAAGGTATGGCTCCTCTATATAGAATCAAAGCGAGTTCAATAGAATGTTTAAGTTTGTTTTAGGTTTTATTTTTGTTTAACAACAAAATAAATAAAATTTATACAAACTTAAACGCGTAAAAAATTCCAGCTGGAAATCATTTAAATCGATGAAAATACTTGTATTCGATTTATATTCCAACTAAATTGATAAAAATATTCGGAATCGTAATGAAATTTCAATAGAGAATTAGAATCATTCCAAAAGATAATAGTTTTTTAATGTTTTTCTAAAACGAATCAATACACCGCAAAAATATGCAACAAACAGCAAACTTTATTTCCCTAAAGTTATACTAAATTGAGAAATCTATTTTGTTACACAAAATTCTATGTTGCCTTTCGCCTTCAGTTATTGAATATAATTAATTAGGATTTTTCGCCATGTTATTTATATAGAGTAATTAGCAAACAGTTTAGATCTAAAAATAAGCTTAAGATATATTAAATTTGTATATCTTTTTTCTTGTAACAAAAATCTATTTAAATTGCGATGCAAGCAAAAAACGTAAACAAGTAATAAATTATCCGTGTGAAGTATTTTAAAAAAACTAAATCTAAAAAATGTTTTACACTATTTTTTATTTATTTAAATCGCTTTCACTCTCCAACCAGTGTTCGCATACATTATCACACTATTAATTCGAGTGAGGAGTTAAGCGTTTCGGCTTTAGTCGGAGCTTTAAATGTTTGGAGTGTTAGTTCGTGTCATGTGTTTTGATTGGAACAAAATTTGTTATACTAACGGATTAAGAGCGCATAATATGTGTGCGAGAGATCGATGGTGTGATGTTTGCGATATAAATAAAAAAGTTCTTACGTATATTGTGTATGTAAATATACTCCGTATGGAGAATAATGAATAAGACCCTAAAAAATAGTCGCTCTTTCTTTCATACTCTCTTGTTGGCGTGTATAAGTAAATAAGCTTTTAAGTGTCATCGTCATGTTTGATACATTAGATTTTATGGGTTTAGCGCAATAAAATGATAGCGAAGAGAGGGAGTGTGGGATATATAGAGAGAGAGAGCAAGTATGATATGGTTCGAGAGTTTGATAATATCATTTAATGTGCTCGTGTCTGCCCTTAACTTAATATTTGGGAGAGGAAAAGCAGAGAGAATGACAATGGTCATAGACATAAAAACCGGGCGATGAAACGATACGCACGATTCGGGAAATAAAACAGATGTGTGCATAAACATAAGAAACGAAACGCAAAAATAAAATGAGCTAATTAGAGACGAAAACTTTTTACTTATATACATTTATATGCTCCCTCGCTGTGATAACGCAAGAGAGTCCGTAATGATTGAGAGGGTATTTTGTTGTTGTT
This sequence comes from Phthiracarus laevigatus, assembly GCA_034700185.1. NCBI lineage: Eukaryota > Metazoa > Arthropoda > Arachnida > Sarcoptiformes > Phthiracaridae > Phthiracarus > Phthiracarus laevigatus. Next base: position 425 of record JAQIXJ010002582.1, on the reverse strand, counting down.
GTCGTTTGTTGCTGCTGCCGATACGCTACTTTCTTATAGTCTATATAATATTTCTTTCAGAAAACGAAAGTTGTTTTTTGCTTCATATGTAAAAATAACTTAGTTTTTACCGTTCTGAATAGATTTTCTAATTGCTTATAACCATTTTTCTCTGCGGGTTTTTGGATTTTATTCAATGGGATTTCGTTTGCTTTTTTATTCGAATAATTTTAATAGTATAGTAGATTTGTTTACTGGTAAAACACAAACCACTCCATAATAAACGTTAACCTCAAAAAAAGTTATATCATTATAGATTTTTTTGTGGTCAATTTACTTCTACTTCCAGTACTTTTAGGAAACATCATAATAACTAGGGCGTTGAAAATCGTTAGAAAAAAGGGTGCAAAATCGTTTATTAATCGTTTAATAAAAAGGCTTAAAAT
>JAQIXJ010002581.1:0-15339 GCA_034700185.1 Phthiracarus laevigatus | reverse complement strand
ATTTACTATACTTAATATAAAACTAATTAAAATTAATTTTAAAAGTTAATGTTTCAACAAAAATTTTAATTAATTAATATTATTAATTATTATTAAATAATATTGTTTAATTTACAAATGTTTAATTAAGTGTGTGACAATTAAATAACTTACATATTTAAAACTAATTTACCTATAATCTAATTACTATTTAATAAAGGTTTAATATATTATCTAATAAATTCAACTTAATGTAAAAAACGTTTATTTTGTGTAACTGCTTTAATTAATGTTTCAATGTCATACTAAGTTTAATAAAACTTGTTAAAAAAATTTTTTTAAAACAAAACTATAAAAAATATTAAACAAAAATTATAAAACAAAAAAAACTATTAAATGTTACTTTAAGATTCCTTTTTTCATAAATTATAATCAAAAAATTGAAAGGTCTGAATTAAGTAAAATATTTAAATGTAGTAATCTAATTTTCAATTTAATGTAATAATTTTAAAAAATCGACTCCATAGTTTTGAAAATTTTCCAAATTAATGTAGGGAAATTGTAGACATGTTAAAATACTAGCAATTATTGATTGTCTCTACGAAAAATACTTGTATAAAAGAAAGCGTGTAAAACTCCCTGTCTGGTTTTCAGTCTGGCCAATGGCATCGATTTACGCTTATGCTGCAGTGGTCAAGACTTACAATTGTATAAGAGTAGATGTTTTACTAATAAATTAACCATTTTTGTCATGTTTTTAAGCAATAAAAATTCTTAGTTATTATGATTTCTTAACTAAATACATAAAAACCATTAAATTTAATAAAGTTTTCCATTGTAATCTATTGAATACAACTCGTATTATCAATTAATTTACAAAAAAAACGATTGGATCAGATTATTATAGAAGTGGTAGACAATATCTTCCCAGAAAAGTTTGGCTGAGAGTATATTTAAGGAGTATTATGCATTGCAATGCATTCTCAATAGCGTAATACATGAATAGAGTGAATAGCAAAAAATATTATTTCTTATAAAAAATAATATCAATGCTTATGACAAATAGTTTTTTACGACATTACTGTGAGATCTGCACTATTTTTGAAAGGAAAACCATTATTATTGCTATTATCTGCAATTAATAAGAAAATCATAATTATATAATAATTATCTAACACTTAAAATATTAAATTTTGTTTTTATTAATGAAATCATTAGCCATACATAATAAAATCGAAAATAATTCATATGATTTTTGGTTCAGTTCTAGTCATTCCATAGTGTTAACACGTGATAATAAAACTTTTGCGTTTGGATATAATTGTTATAGTCATTGTGGTAATGATCATCCATGGATTTGGTGCGAGTTCTGTAAATCAATGTTTTGTTGGTCTATATACTGTTAGTGTTTACACAAGCCTTTAAAAAATTTCAAACTATCGTTTTGTTAAATTGTAATTATCGTAATGATTCCTACGCTATCCATGTTTGATACTCTAATCATTATGTTTTTTTCAGTAGCAATTGCTTAACTGATCCAATGTGAGAAGAAACAGTTTCCACAGATACCACGAGTTAACACAAACCGCTTAAAGCACGTAGTAAATTCTTGTCTTGGCTTACCACTTCGGTAGAATACACGTCCCCAGTTTTTACATTAGTAACAACTGGTTATCTGATCAAATGTCAGAAGAAAATGTTGCCACAGATACCATTAGACCACAAGTTCATACAAACTGTTATATACACGTAGTTAACCAATGTTTTGGCTAAACAGGCTGGAAGAAATCGCGTCTAAAGTTTATACTTCAGTGGGAATTGGTAACTAATCCAATGTCAGGAGAAAAAGTTGCCACCAATTTTGTTAGACGACGAGTTAACACAAACTGTTATATACATGAAGTAAATCCATGTCTTGGCTTACCACTCCGGTAGAAATCACGTCTCCAGTTTTTACTTTAGCAGCATCTGGCTATCTTATCCCAAGTCAATTTAAACAGTTGCAACAGATACCATTAGACAATGAGTTGACACAAACCGCTTGATGTACGTTGTAAACCCATGTCTTGGCTTACCACTTCGGTAGAATACACGTCTCCAGTTTTTACTTAAGTAGCAATTGCTTAACTGATCCAATGTGAGATAAAAACAGTTGACACAGATAGTATAAGACAATGCGTTGACACAAACCTCTTGATGCAGGTAGTAATCCCACGCTAACCATACCAAAAGAAATCGCGTCTCCAGTTTTCAAATTAGAAGTGGCTATCTTATCCAAAGTCACATGAATCAGTTTCCACAGATACCGTAAGACCACAATTTAACACAAATCGCTAGATCCACTTATTAAAACCATGTCTTGGCTCACCACTTCTGCAGAAATTTCTTCTCCAGTTTTTACTTTATTAGCAATTGGTTAACCGATCCAACGTCAGATGAAACAATTACCACAGAGACAGTTAGACCAAGATTAAACACAAACTGTTGTATGCACATAGTAAATCTATGTCTTGGCTTACCACTCCGGTAGAAATCACGTCTCCAGTTTTTACTTTAGTAGCAATTGGCAGTCTGATCCCAAGACAGATGAAACAGTTGCCACAGATACCATTAGACCACGAGTTATTACAAACTGTTATATGCACGTATTAAACCTATGTCTAGGCTAAGCACTCCGGTAGAAATCACGTCTCCAGATTTTACTTCAGTAGCAATTGGATAACTGATCCAATTTGAGATGAAACAGTTGCCACAGATACTATTAGACCACAAATTGGCACAAATCGCTAGAAACACGTAGTAAATCCATATTTTGGCTTACCACTTCGGTAAAAATCTCTTCTAAAGTTTTAACTTCAGTTGCAACTGGTTAACTAATCCCATGTCAGATGAATCAGTAACCACAGATACTGTTAGACAATGAGTTAACACAAATTGTTATATGAACATAGTATACCCATGTCTAATATGACTATATAATGCACCAGTTTATATAAAAGAAGATAAAAAACATTAAATATCTGTGTATCATTTATAGTTAACTACATTACAACTTACTGCGAAAAAAGCGGATCACTTATTTAATTACAAACACATGAACACTCTTATTCTTGTTTGAAGTATAAAGGGGACAAAGTTATTTGCCGTTATTCTCCACAATTTCCAATGCCAATTATATTAATACTCGACCCCGTTTATTTTAAAAATGAATTTGTTTCTTAAGTTTATAACTACATAAAACAAGCACTGAACAATTTCGAAAAACAACATAAAAAAGAACAGCTGCATTTAGAAGATATATCATTTGATATGTTTTTGAATCGACTGAATATTACATTCGATGAATATTTGTATGCAATTCAAACGCAATTATATAATCCGGAAGCTTTTCTAAAAACAGATTTAACAGACATACGTGTGAATGGTTTTAATGAACTTATGCTTAATCTACACAGAGCTGGTAAAGATATTCAGTTTATTTTAGATCCTTATAGCTGCGTCCATTATATTCTAAACTACCTAAATTAACCAGATAGATGTATCTCAAAACATCTTAGAGAAGCTGTTGAAGAAGTAAAAGATGGAAAATTTAGATCGACTAAAAGTTATTGGTGATAGATACCTAAAAGCTACAGAAATATCAGCGCAAGAAGCGTTATACCATCTCCTATCAATGGATCTAACTTAATGTAGACGAGCACATGTATTTATTTACACAGAAAACACAAAAAATAGGAACAAAGTGGTCAAATCTGATTAGATTTAATGGAATTAGATTTGCATTCGCAAGATATTTGTCAAAAAAGGTAGACTTAGATTATTACCCTTTTCGGCCTGATTCGTTAAGAAATATTTGTTTGGCTGATTTTTCTCACTTTATAATAGATAAATTAATAAACCATAAAAAAGTTATCTGTTTTAAACGAAAATAACAATCAAGTAGAGGAAGAAGAAGAATTTGGAAAAATAATATCTTTAAAAGAAAATTTCGGATACTTTGAAAAACGTAGAAAACCTAAAATAATAGGATAAAAAAGATTCATTATTAAAACCGATGAGAAAAACTACTATCGGGAGCATGTTCAATTATTTGTACCATGGTACAGTGAAATCGCTAAACTTATAAACGCAGACATCAAAAAAATGTTTTACAATAGTTATTTTACAAGAAAATTAAATGCTGCAAAGTACACGTCCTCAAATCAAGATGTTGCCAAATTTGAAAATCGATACAAAGAACAAGAATATGAATACGTAGAAAATGAAATAAATGAGGTCAAACAAAGTCATAGTTACAGTGTATACACAATAGATACCGACGCTCATAATAGTTTAACCCAAGATATATCTGATAAACCATCAACAATCAAAATGGAAAAGTATCTAACTCCTAAAATAAAATTCATCGACGAGTATAATGAATTGAAGCGTTCACAAAACGAAAAACAGTTAAAGTATTGCATGAATTTGCTGTTTTGCTTGAAGACAAAAACAGAACCAATTTATAACGCAGTTTATGGAGAAGCATGTGTTAGAAAGTCTTGCTTGATAAATGCAACTGATCAAACTCTTTTATGATACTTTAATAGTTTATGTGGCACGAGACGAAACAAGCAAAATCTTATTATGTGCTCTAGCAGGTAAATCTGCTTTTAACATTGGAGGTGTAACTACAAAATCGCCAATAGATATTTTCAACCAAAAGCATGAATTTACAAACTTATCCCACGATCGAAATATTACGTTTTTGAGTAACTTAATAGATCTAAAACTCATAAATACAGATGAAATAGCGATGGTTGGAATATCGCAGTTTGAGTTCCTTAATCTCCATTTACAAGATATTTTAGGTACATCAAAAATGTTTGGTAATGTATTAGTAATCTGTTTTGGTGAATTTTACAAACTTTAACCTGTGCAAAACTTCTTCGTATTTAATGTCAACACAAAAAACAAATATAGGACTCTTTTCGAAAATTATATGGAATAACTTTCAAGCTTATGAACTTACATAAATAACGCGACAAAAATATGACAATGTTTTTGCAATAGCTCTTAATAAATTTTGCATCAGGTAATTGTTCGAAAAACAACATTGAATTATATTAGTCTAGAGAATGTAGTTTAGAAAGGAATACACCACCCATTAATGCTATACACTTGTTCAGAACAAATGCGGATGTAGATAACTATAATTTAACAAAAAAAATATTGAGTACGATATGAGAGCAGATGATATAGTGGAAGGATATGTGAGTGGTGATATTAAACAGAAATCATTAAAAAAATCGAATTAAAGAAAAGAACTGGAATTAATATTTTACTTAAAGAAGAAGGCAATTATATGATAACTGTGAACATTAATATAGATGATTCACTCGTTAATGGTGCAAGTGGTGTACTTAAAAAACTTGAAGCTTATAAAAGGAAACCATACAAGTTACGGATTAAGTTTAATGATAAAAATGTTGGCTCAAAGACAAGACATATGTACCATCACGTATTAAAACTGTGTGGTTACGAATTTAGTTAGACTCCTAATGAGAAAAAAACATGTGAAATTTCTATGAACAATCCGAAGTTTAGAGAAAATGTGACAGTGAAACGGTTGCAGTTTCCAGTGGTCTCGTGTGAAGCAATAACTCTTAACAAAGCACAAGGACAAAGTTATGATTATGTTGTTGTGTATATATCTACGGCAGACAAAAAATGTTCTCTTTCCCATGTGAATGTTGCATTGAGTAGAGCAATGAAACCAAATGGTCATTACATAAAAGGTGACTTTTTTCAACCGAAAAAACAAACGCTGTAATCGAAGTAGAATCAGGAGGAAATCGCTTAAAATCAGAAGCGAAATTAACGCTTTTACTAACGTTTCTATCCTATGAAAACAGCGGTTCAATACGAGTTATGAATCATAACGTTTAATCTTTAGAAAAGAATTATCAAAACATCAATTGTGACACCCAACTACATGAATGCTGACAATTTATTTTTCGCTGTGTTTGGAAACGAGGCATCACAATTTGACAAATTTAATTTATTATCTCAAAAAACATCTAAAAAGAAAAGAAAAGCAATAAGTTGTGCCGTATATTCAAAACATAACTTTAAAGTTTTGCTCGTCAAAAAATTCAAAAAGGAAAGTCTTTTATCAACTGTATCGGAATTAATGTAAAAACAATAGACATAATTTTAATATACAACTCTGTTTTAACCTCAAAACAAGATCTATTATGTAATATTGAATCCTATTTAAAAAGTATTGAAAATGATAAAGTTCTTATATTAGGAGATTTCAACATCGATGCACTAAGTTACAGAAACATAGATTTTTTTGCAACAGCGGAAAACAATGGATTCAATTTAATGAATAATTGAGTTACAACTAATGGAAACACTCAAACTGATTTAGTTTTTTGTCTAAACTTTTCAATCCATGTTAGCCAATAGGATAGCTATTTTTCTTACCATAAGCCACTGACGTTTACATTAAAATAAATGCAAGATAATAGTTATAATTTTAAAATTTAAAATGAAGTTTTAGTATAGCATTTATTTGTATATGAATTAAAATGATAATTCATTTTAAGAATAATTAAATAATAAAATATGATAAATTTAATTGACAAATCAATTGTTAATCATAATGTTACTTTAGTTTAGGATCCATAAAAACATAATTGTAAAAAGTGAGCTATCTATGAATGTGTATTTCTTGCTTAGTGATTAATTTAGTGGTCAAACCTATCCTGTCCATGCCTGAATTTCATATATGTAGCAGAACGGTAATGTGTAATTGTCTGTGGAAAAAATCAGGAAAATCCATACACGAGCTTTTTTGGGGACCGATTTAGTGGTCACACATATCCTATCAAAAAGATAAAATTTTTCTGACTTAAATATCGTAGAGTTAAAAGCTAGAAAATTAAACAACAATTGCTCATACTGAAATATTTTATATAAATTTAAAACAAATGTGAGCGCATTACTAATGTTAATTCTTGTTTTAATTTTTCAACTTGTGAATTTTTGTAATTTTTTTTAAATTTATTTAAATTTTTTTAATTTTCTCAATTTTTACAATTTTTTCAAACTAATGTGCACCGTTAACACTTTACATTGTATACCAAAAATAAAAAACCATACTGACGGATTTTTTTGGGCAAATTTAGCATGTACATATCTGATTTTCATATATGTTTTATACCGGTTATATATGTAAGTGTGTAAAAAATTGAACACAAATCGGTATTACGGAATTTATAAAGTGACCGATTTGCTATCCATGCTTGATTTTTATATATGTTTTGCACAACAGTCTAAACATTACAATTTAAACAAAAAACAAATTGAAACTTTTAATAGAGAATAAGAATCAAATTGAGCGCTTTACTAATGTTTAGTGATCATAAATTTCAGTTAAGGTTATTATAAGCTATAAATGACTAAAAATGACTGTTTTCGAGGTAAATATTTTCAACCGAAAAAAACGAATTTCAATATTTATAACCGAAAAAACCATAATTTATTATAAGCCACCGATTTTCATGGAATAAGTTAAATATATTAGTTTTTTACGATTAAATAAAACATTTTCTATATCGTAATAATAATTCGAAATTTAATTTGAACAATTATTATAGGAGCATATGATTATTCTTTGCTCCAAATCATAATTAGAAACATAAAAGTAAACTTAGTCTATAAAAGTAACCCAACTTATTTAAAACTTATTTTACAATATTAAAATATTAGCAGATTTAAAAATAAATTATTATAAACTGTTTGGAAAAATTTTCATTATAAAAAAAGTCCTAAATTTTTCATCAAGACATACAAGTGTTAAATATAAAATTTAATTAATTTATTTAAAAAATTAATCCACAGAACTATTTTATGTGGACTAATTTATTGTTATATTAATTAAATTCACTGTTATTATATCTTAATGTAGCGTCTACCTCCCCCCACATGTTATCTCAAAAAGTTGACCCCTCCCTATCTAAAAAATGAAAAATGACATCTCTATTGGGAAAAATCTTTTTTAATGTTTTTTGATTTTATTGTCAGATCGCAGAAAAATTGTCGCTTAAATCAGAGTAGCTTGACCTCACCCCCCACCTAAAATTTTGAAAAGTCGGAAAGTAACCACCCCCAGACCGACACACTACGGGACACCATGGTTAAAACAATTGTGTTTATAATAAATTTATTACCATAAAAGTGAATCTATTTAATAATTTAGATATTATGTTATAATATTTATTCATTTATTAATAATTCTGATTTACAAAAATATTTGTTTATTCCTTAGTACTACACAATGGCTTATCTTTTAAGAGTTAGGTAGTGGTCCGGGAATTTTTATATTAATCCTTACTTAATAAGGCCATAAATCAGCTTATAAAGTGCAAAATGCCTCGAATGGGGTAAATGTGAACAAATCATAGAAAGTGAATCCAATTTTCAGTCCTGAAAGCTTGATTAGTATATTTTCCAATTTTATATGCAAATTTACGCTCAAATTATCTTGAATTTTAGCGATTAAAGAATGAATTGAATTCGATATTGAATGCAAGGCAATCGAAACAGAACCAAAAAAATAATTGAGTTGAATATCTATCAGAGTTGTTATTATAAAAAATATCCAAATAATTATATTTAAAATCTCTAAATCGTGTTTATTATGACTCATTATGATTCAAATATAATGAGCGCTCACGGATAGAGTCAAATAATAATAGATGCAAAATATGCTTTTAACAGATTTATTAATATTAACGATCCATAAATAGTATTTATTATGTAAATCAATTATATTTTTCTGAAAAAACTTGGGCGTATCTGGTAATGAAAATGAAAAATTAACAATTTTATGTTAATTAATTGTTTTTCAAATTACTAGTAGTTTTTAAGATAGTAATTAAAATATTGTAAATATACTCTGCCGTTTAAGGATTCCATTGCATTGTGCTATTCTTTTCGATTCCAATTTAATATCAACCGCTAACTGTTTATAACAGACTTTGATGAAAGCAGAAATAATAGCAGCTATGATAATCGAGCAGTAATATATTCGAAATAAATAATAAAACCCAAATGAGTATAGAATAAACCAAATGATTACAATCGGTGGAGAATATGGAACCATGAATAAGTTATCGTTAATGTATATATAGATTGATAATAAACCATAAAGAATTATGCACAACAATATAGGGACCATTGAAAATGTTAACATATAATCTACAATCTTGAAAGCAAAGCAAGCTTTCCTCATGTATTTAGCATTTAAAAAATTATTTCTTTCCAATCCGGTAACTAATGAATATGTTTCCCTAAAATGAGGTGTTCTAGCTAACATTGTTTATCAGTCAGAAATGATCTGCATATTAATCCAAGCGCAGAGAATATGGTAAAATAAAATAAATTCAATTGTATTGGATTGAATATAAAGCGATTAATATCGCCGGTTATTAACCAAATAAATGGTTTGTTTATAATTATTACGATTAGTGATCGCAATGAAAGTACAAAGAAAAGTAGAATTATGATCAACGCAAGCATTGTTTCTTTAAATGAATATTTTCCATTACAATAGTCAGTAAAAGAATCGGACACAGCATAATGTGATTTTAGCGAAAACTCAAAATGTTGCACTGCATTAGCAATATTAGTGGTTTTATAAAATTTGTTTGCATAGTTATATTTAATGCTGTTAGCAATACGTCGTTTGTATAAAACAGCGCTCATTATGATGTTTGGGTTCAGAAAGGTACGGGACAAAGAGGAGAGGGCATGGAATGAGTAGGTGTGGTTCGAGAATAGTGGTTAGAGTGCGGAATGAACGGTTAGAGGCCGGTATGGGAGGGTGTGGTCCGTGTTGGCGTTGTAATACGGCATTTGATAGTGATGTCAGGATTGGACGGGTGGCTTCAGCTAGAGCTGATGTGGTCCGGCAAAGATGGGCATGATCGGTTAAGTCGTAAGTGGCCGGGTTGAAAATACCCGGCAACACATATATTTTTAAATTATCTCTTAAAGCGAAGTTAAATGACGGGTCACTCAAAGAGGTGGACAACTTGGATCAAGTACTGGCTGCATCACGTATCTGGGAAACAAGACTTCTCAGTCAATGTATATAAATATCTTTAAAGTTGGTTATCAAATCGTGAACCATATACGCCCCCAAAGGTGGGTCTTAATTCTAGTTTTAAATAAAATTCAAATGTTTGTTTTAACTTGAAATGATGTTTAATGCACTGCGATAACCATTACGAAAATTGCAGTGTTCCTAATATTTGATATGGCTTTTCACAAATAACTTTTGTATGCCATTAGATTACTTTTATTTAGAGCTTTCATTTTTCCTAACAGTTCTCTAACATTTTTCAATGAATTTATAAGTGGAAAATACAGGTTTGTGGAATTATTACATGAACTAACAAAAAATAATTATTTCTCTCGATTTTTATCCGTAGAGAAAAATCGTAAGTTAAAAATATTAAATAAAATGCTAATAATTAATTAAAGCAAAATTACTTACCATTTTCCGAGTATTAAAAATATTTTGTTATTGCGAGTGGATTTAAAAATTTGTATTCATGACAAAACTCAATTATTCTTTTTCTAGTATTAGAGCTATAAATTATAGTAAAGTTTAATCATTTAATGAATTACAATGAATAATTTTGTCGTTTAATTTATCCTATTTGTTATAATTAATGCATGAATAAGTAAAGCCATAAATTATTTTATGAACATAATAATAATTTTAAAAATGAATGAAGAAAACAGAATCATATAGACTATAACAAAAATAAGATATTTACTAAAATTGATTTTGATAAACAAAAACTCCAAATCATTACATTCAACTTATTTTTCCAAAAAGTATTATCAAAGGATTATCACTAAAAAACAAAACTTAAATAATAAAATTAAATAATAAAATCATTTAATATCTCAGTTTATTGATAAATGGGATGTTATATACAATACGTTACCACGTAATTGTATCGAATTATCGTTCATTTTATTACAGAGACTTCTTTTGTTAGGGGCGACACAAGCGTATTGGTGCCCCGTAATAGAATAATATAACCCCTTTAAGACGTTATTAAGTTTAGCGACACCACATATTGCAAAAGTTAAAAAACAAACAGATACCGCTCCTAAGAAGCGAAGCGTTGGCCACATTATAGCAAATATCTTGCAATATCGGCAATTCGGCCAAAAGAATAAGATGTTAGACGATAATACCACTGGAAGGGGGAGTAAGCATGTAAGCCTCGTAGCGATGTGCGACAAAAATGGCGGACCACGTGTTTTTGGTGTAAAAAGTGACGGATCGGCAGTAATAGTAAGAGATGGGAAAACAATTAATTATAGTAGAATTGAGTTAAAAATACGTTGAAAAATTATTAAAAATAAAGTATTAATAAAAGTTACATCAGAGTAAGAGAAACGAGAGATTAAGGGTTTATTAATATTGCTAGCATTATAACTAAAAATCAGTAATGGAAACGAAGCAGAAGAGTTACATGATATATTAGTCGAAGATGAGAGTATAATAGCAGTAGAGAAGCTATCAGCATATAAAAGATCACTACGGAGGAAAAGATCACTACGCCCGTGACTGTTATTATAAAGAATCGAAAACAGAAGAAGCGCAAAGAAGAAGGGACGTGCAAGCGCGCAGACAGCTAACAACTAGACAATAGAGCAAAGCGCCTGATAATCGAAGAACACAATATAAGCCTTACTAGCCAAAACCGACCAAAGAAAGAGTAGCAGTAGCAACAACTAGTGCTAATGATAATTTCAACGGGGAGGCCAGCAAAGCGGTGAAGGTGGCGATGGCCAATACCCGAAGAAATTAAATCCCAGTCTAATCAGTCAGTTCATGGGTAACAGACCGCAAGCATAAATTTCATTAGACGACACAAAATATACTGCATTATTAGACACTGGTTCTGACTTTGGAATCATAGCCAGGAAAATCGCGAAACAAATATAAATTTAAAATGCGAACTAACAAAGATTAAATTAAAAGGAATCGGAGGAGAATTAACCCATAATATCGACACGTGTTATTTCGAACACGTCTGGAACTCATGTCGAACAACAGAAATTATGCATGTAATAGATAATAGTCATTTCCATATAATTTTGGGAAACAACTTTATGATTGCGAATGATTTATGGATACATCCATCAACAAAAACGGTGTATCAAATCATAAAGGGAATAAAAGAATCATAACAAAAATATCGTTTTAATGAATTGATCAGATTTAAAGCACAGACTTATAGCGATAAAAAGAGTGCACAAAATTCAACATTAATAGTGACCGAAGAACAAATAGCAGTAAACAACGATACAGACAACAGAATAACTTTTAACAAGTATAGTGTCTTTAATGATTATTTTCGTGTGGTCGACGAAGTGAACGAAGGTGAATGTGAAAAAGTTTTGACGGAAAAATAGGTAGAGAAAAAATTTAAAAAACAGTTTAATTTAAGCATTTACCAAATCACGAAAAAGGAGAAGTAGAAAAAATATTAATAAGAAATTAATAACATTATTCAACGCACGAACTCGATTTTGGTATTTGTGAGCATTTCGTACAAAACTTAAACACGAAAAAAGATATTCCTTAAGATTTCAAAACCGTATTGTTATTCAGCAGCGGATCGAAATTTCATTCAATTAAGAGTTGAGGAAATGTTGAAGTATGTCATGCTAAGAAAATCGTAATCATCAGTATCCACACCAAAAAGTTTTAGCCAAAGAAAAAGAAAAACACCGCGAATAACGTTTGACAACAAATGGCTAAATAAACTATTAGAGGCGGAAGAATACCCATCGATGTCAGTTAGAACGATGATCGACGAACTTCAAGGATCGAATAAGTTTACGGCAGCAGACGGAACGTCAGCATTTTTTCACGTGAGAATAGCGGAAGAAGACAAAAGGAAAACTACGTTTCAAACTGAAGGCGGAACTTATGAATTTTATTTCATTCCAATTGATGTAAAAGTAGGGCCTAAAGCCATGCAAAAATATAGCGATATAGTAGATTGTGACGAGAAAAGGAGAACAATAATAAATTATTTGGATGACTTATTAGTCATACAATTTTAAAATTTCAAGATCATATGGAAGCATTCGAAAAGATGCTAAAACTATACATTAAAAATAAATTCAAATTGAAACCATCGAAGTTCAAAATTGCAAAAAATAAGATAAAATTTCTCGGTCATATAATATCAAACGATGGGTTGGAACTCGATACAACGATAGATGAAGCAATAAAAAATTTAGGATCAAATGTAAAAGAAGTCCAATCAAATTTAGGGAGCATTAATTTCGTTCGAACATTCATGTCGTGTTTGGATATAATAACGCCATTATATGCATTACTACGTAAAGACACTAAATTTATTTGGACTGAGGAACACGAAGCGATATTAAATTTTATTAAAGAAGAGTATTAAAACTCCAGTATTAGCGCATCCAAAAGATAAGTGCAAAAAGTAAATCATAAGTGACGCATCGGATCACGGAGTTAGTGGTATATTCTGTCAGGAATAAGATGGACAATTGAGAGTTTTAGCTTATTATTACAGACATTTAAAAAGGAGCAAAGAACCTTGTCAGCGACTGAAAGAGAGTTATTTGCTGTAATAATAAAAGTTAGAATGTATCGAAAAGAGTTACTGGACATAAAATTCGAGATACGAACAGACCATTTAGCTCTGGAAGCGTTAAATAAATTAAAAACTTTCAACAATACTCGACTTAACAGATGAGCAATCGATCTCAGTGAATTTCATTTCGTAATTTATCATATAAAAGATACGACTAACATAGCAGTAGACTCGTTATGTAGATTGGGAGGTAAAGGAAATCCAACTGAAGTTGAGGAGACAACAAGTGAATCTTTAATGGCAATTTTTAACACGGAAAAAGAGCGATATAAAAACTACGATCGAATTATTAAGCAGTTAAAGCATATTACTGTCACAGAAGAAGCTGTTCTTACTATACGAAAATAGAACAGCAAAGACTGGACCCGCTATGTCGAGGAATAAGAGAGAAAATATTAAGCGGTGATAAGAAATATAAAAAAATTAGAAATAAGTTCGTCATACATAAAGATCAATTGTTTAAATAAATGTGTCAAAAACGTTAAAAAACTAAGGAGAACCAAAATATACAGTGTGTGTTACCAACGAGTTTAATAAATGACATTTTACTTCAATATGACGAGTCGGAAGATAGCGGTCATATCGGACAACATAAGTGCGAAGAAAATATAGAGAGTAAACTCTGGATTTGCGAATATGCGTGAAACAATACGAGAAAACAAGCAATTGTCTAGTGTGTCAACAGAATAAAGTGACAAGTACCATGTGAAGTTCCGAAAGTTAACGAATTTCCTACTCAACTATTTGAAGCGATTAATATAGGTTTTATGGGAGCTGTTAAGGAATCAAATGGCGGACATAAATATATCAGTACAGGCTGTGATAGATTAAGAATCACTAAATAGCACGTATTATTATTTCATATTGTAATGAGACAACAAGAAATTGGCCAAAGTATTTAGAAATATCAGCGACAATAATTAATATGGCCATTAATGTCACAACGAAATTCTCACCATTTTTTTGTTTTAATCAGTAAGGATGCGAAAATAGTTAGAAAAAAGGATTCAAAATAGTTAAGTATTAGTTAGAAATAATTGGTCAAATAGTTAGAAAAAAAGTTAGAAAAAATCTATCGATTTTACTTCTGAAATTTTCAAAAACTGTATGGCATGCCAAAAACGGATTTAAATGGCAATATTTTGTGCCTTAAACATTTTTCAAAATTTTTTTAAAATATTTTTAAAATGAAACCTCGAAAACATAAGCCCTTCCAAAACTTATCTGATTTGAGCGACAATTTTTTCCATTCTACTCCAATTTTAATTTTACAAATATTTTGAATTAGTTAGAAATAATATAAAATAGTTAGATATTTTTAAAATATTTAGAATAGTTAGATAAAAATAACTTTTTTTGAAGTATTTAAGTTATATAACAACTATATATTAGTTATCAATATGTTTCTGAATGAATTTTAAGAATAGTTAATAAACTATTTTCGCATCCCTAATAATAACATTTTTTGAAAAATACAACTACTAATAGTTAAATTTTTAATTGATAGGCGAGTTTAATGTGTGGACACGAGAAGCAGGTGCAGGAAGTTTGGCGATATCAGTAGAGAATCCGAGTAAAGCGGATATTGATTTCAAGGATCGTAAAGATGGATCGTGTTATGTCGCTTATAAAGTGACCGAACCTG